>QKWP01001035.1:49732-84873 GCA_003550325.1 Gigaspora rosea
TTTTTTTTTTTTTTAGAAAATATAGTTCTCTAGTTTGGATGATCTGTCTCTATATTTGCTTATGGTTTAAATGTTTATAACCACATGAAGAGCTAATTCTTATATAATCATAAACGGGTTAAACGGGTTAACCGGGTCAACCGGATCATTTGAGATTAACCGGGTCGTTACCCGGGTAAGAGTTTAATAAACGGACGGGTAACCCGGAATTAAATTTTATACCGGGTCTAATCTCTAGTTATGCAAGCTTCCTAAAAAAGTATTGTAAAACAATATAAAAAAATCTTTGTCAATTGTGTAATGATCTACAAATTGATGGGACGGTCGCCCCTGGATGGGTACCCTTAGAGTAGTACCATATTAGACGGGCCAGGGTATTAAATTATAAACCTTTAAAAGGAAATAGGGCTTGCACGAGCTTGAATATTAGTACCCTAATAGGGCTTGAATCTTACTATTACCCAGCTCTGGGTATTGAAGAGTACTCGTCATTGTACTACAAAAATCATATGAGCGGAAACTTAACCTTTGATTGGCTAAAATTTTACACAGAGGTTAGACTAGATTTTGACTTCGCATATAAAAAAAAAAGGAGATAATTTTTTTTCAAAAAAATATTGCGTAACTAGTAGAGAATAATCGAAGTTGTAGAAAGTAATTGAAGGTGTAGATTGCAAATTAACCTAATAAACATATAAGTAAAAAAAATAAAACACAATAAAAAATAAAAAAAAAAAGGTAAAAAAATCAATTATAAGTAAATGAATAGACCAATTTTAATTAAGATTTTATGTAAGTTAAGTTTTACTAACTAGTGTATAGCAGTTTTTGCCAAATAAGAACTGTACATAAAATGGAAGTTCAAAAGTAACCTCTACTGATGCAATAAACATTCAAAATGTAATCTTTACTGACTCTGCAACTTCATCGCTCATATTAGTTCAAATCTTGTAGTAAATATAAAAAAAAATGAGTTATGTAATGAACTATTAAATGGTCATACTTGAATTTTCCTGTTTTAACCAAACGCCAACGTACACAAAATCCAAATCGAAAGAACCTAGTAAATATGATAATTCAGAATAAACTATGCTTTTAATTTGTTGAAAAAGCTAGGTTTCGTAAATTTTTGAGTTCAGTTTTACCTTGCTTTTCTATAAATGCTAATACCGTAAAGCGAGATGTTATGAAAGGATATGATGAAAGAAAAAACTTAATAAGAACATTTCTTCAAAATGCCGAAGGCAGAATCTCTCTTACATGTGATGTGTGGATGTCTTTTAGCAACTAGATTATTTGGCAATCACTACTCATTTTTTGAATGAAAAATGGAACCTTGTATCTTTTTTAATATCATTCCAGCTGGCACCAATATTGCAAATTGTATTAAGGCTGTAACAAACGAATACTTAATTACCACAAAAGTATATAATTATGTCTTAATTTTAAAATCATTTGATATATATTAATAATATTATATATTTACAGTTGCAAACTATTATCCTCGATAATGCAAGTTTGAATGATGCTGCAATTCGCGAATTAATTTATTCTGCTTTGTAGGATTTAATTACTATCAAAAAAGAACTTTTTCATAATCGCTGTCTTGCTCATATTCTGAACTTTATTGTGAAAGATGGATTAAAAAAAATTCTGAGTCAATTGTAAAGGTATTTATTTTATAAATTTAATTAATTTTAAATAATAATCTAATAAAATTTTTATAGATTCATATGGGCCGGTGCAAAAATGTAGATACATGACTACTAAAAATTTTCATTGTCTATATATAAAAGTTTTTATATATAAGCTATTTATTTATAATTTTTTTATACCAAATAAAGTAGGGTTTGAGCCATCTTTTTATATATTTTTTATTATTATTTAATAGAAAATTTATTGAGTAATAATTTTTATAAAAAATTCAATTTTTTTTTGAAAAAAAGCATTCTTTTCAGTAAAAAATTGTTTTCGCCACCAATATGCAACTTTAAAGGTTTATACTAAGCAAGTACATTGCCAAAGATATGCTGAATATACAGTTAAAATTTTAGCTTAATTGAATTATTAGTCGTTAAGATATGAATTTTTAAAATTTATTTTTAATTTACTATGTTTCACAAAATTACTATAGTAAATTTCGCACAATTTTTTGTGTTACATAGTAAATGATAATAAATTTTAAAAATTTATATTTTAATAACTAATAATTCAATTAAGCTAAAATTTTAACTATATATTAAGCATACATATAGCAATCTAGTAAATTAATTTAAACTTATAATGTTGCATATTGGTGGCAAAAATAATTTTTTTCTGAAAAGAATGATTTTTTTTGAAAAAAAATTGAATTTTTTTAAAAATTTATTACTCAATAAAATCTCTATTAAATAATAATAATAAATATATTAAAAGATAGCTCAAAACCTACTTTATTTGGTATAAAAAAATTGTAAATAAATAGCTTGTATATAAAAACTTTTATATATAGACAATGAAAATTTTTAGTAGTCATGTATCTATGTTTTTGCACCGGCCTATAGCTGTATTAAGGCAATATATACAACACCGAGGCGACGTTAAATATTTTTAGATGTTTGTGTATATGAGTCCATCAAAGCTATAATCCTACTTTTAGATTGCGAGACGAGGTGGAACTCTACTTTCATCATACTGCAATCCGCAATAAAAATGAAGGGTATAATTAATAGAATGAAAGATCGAGACAAAACTTTTTCTGATATACCTGATGAGAAAGAGTGAAAAAGGGCCAAAATTTTTTGTACTGTCTTAAAACTATTTTATGAATGTAAGTTATGAATTTTAGTTATAGTTATAAAATAAGTTATTTTAATTGACCACTAATGCAATCAAAAAAATTGCATATAATGTATTTTTAAATTTGTATATTTAAATTTGTATTTTAAGAACAAAATATAGTCTAGTAATTTAATTTATTCTAATTATATATCGTATTTTAATAAAAAATCAGGCACCTTAAAAGCATCTGCTACTTCCTATCCGACTATTAACAATATGCTTACCTCTATTTTAAACATTTGTACTCATCTTTTTAAGATAAGATTCTATTTGGATGACTTTGTTTGTGATATTTACTGACCTATGATAGAAAAATTCAATAAATATTGGGAAAACTGTAACTATTATATGGTTGCATGCATTCTCGATCCTCATTATAAGATGCAGTTTATTTTATTTTATTACTGTGAAAAAGAAAAGCAAGGAATAGACAATGTTGATGATAAAATATATAATATCCGAATAAAGTATGTATACAATATAATTTAGAAAAAATATGTTTGTCACTGGTGGTGATAGTCACCGGCAGTGTTTAAAATTCAAATTTGGTTTTATGTTCTCAAAAAGAACATTTTTAATTTCTTAATGTTCTCATAAAATTTTAATGTTCTTTATATAGAAAATTAAAAATTTTTTAATATTAAAAGAATTTATTGAATGTTCTCAAATAGAGGACTTATTTTAATAATTTATGTTCGCAAAAATTGTATAATGTTCTTTGAGAACACTGAGAACATTGAATTTTAAACACTAGTCACCGGAGCATGATTGACCAATTAGATTGTGTAATGTTATGATCAAAACAAAAACAAAGCGTTAAAACTTACTATCATTAGGATCAGAGTTAGAGCCATAGATAGGGTTTGGGTAAAAATTATATGTAGTAAAATTTTGCAAAGAATTTTTTTTTTGTATAAAAAAAAGTAGTTTCATAGACAAAATTTTAAGTTAGAAGTGATTATTCAAAAAAATCCAAGTTTTGCATTTTTCACATTATACATGATCCTTTGATCTAATTGGTCGATCACACTCCAGTGACTTTCACTGCCAGTGACAAATAGATTCACTCTATAATTTAATATAACTTTAAATTTATCTTATTAACATTTTAACAATTTAGGTTTGAAGATCTTTATCTTGCAAACCGTATATTTCTGATAATAAGCAACCTTTTTTGGGCCAAAAATTACACAAAAAAACATGGAGTAGCTTATTTTTAGCGTATAGACATTTTTGAAAAAATTGAAAAACGTACTAATAAAAAGTTGTCCAAATGACACCAAAGTTTTATTATAAGTGTATTTTGATGTGCTAAACAAGTTTACTTAATCGAACTTTTGAAGTTTACTTAGTAGAAAAAAGTTTTATATGTAGCAACTGCCAATGCGTTTTTTGAAATTTTTAAAAAAATCAGAGGGGTAGCTTATTTTTAGAGTAGCTTATTTTTGGGAATATACGGTATTACTTTCTATTGGATTATTTTTCATCAGATGTATTAAAAATTGAACAGCACGTAACAAATAGTAGAGATAGTAGTATTGTATCATCATTTGAAAGTCAACTAAATGATTTTTTTGAATATTCTAAGAAAGCCCAAACTAGTCAACCCGATTCGCTTCAGGAAGTCAAGCAATATCTTGATGAAAATATTGTTGATAAGACCACTAATGTTCTTGAATAGTGGAGACTTAATAAAAGTTGATTTCCAAATTTATCCGCAATGGTCCAGAATATTCTAGCCATACCAGCAACAAGCGTTGTATCTGAACAGATGTTTAGTTGTGCTAGTCGTATTATTGATGATAAACACACTTCCTTAGATCCAAGTACAATAACCGCATTAATGTGCCAACAAAATTGGCTAGAAGTATCAGCTAAGTTTGGATGGGATTTATTATTACATAACTAACGTTTAAATCATATATTTTAATTGCTTTTAATATTTGCTTAATAAAATTAAAAGTAGTTTTTGTATTATTAATTGGGCTATTTATAAAATTTCTAATTGTTGATTGGATAATCATTAAGCAAAATCTCTGAATTCAGTTAAACGATCACCAATAATGCGCATAATAACATTAGTGATGCAACTATTAATTGCTATTAATTTTTTCTCTAAACACCGATTTTTAAGTAAAGTATTAAGAAATTGTTAGGATCAATGATTAATCAATTTAATTTATATTTAATACTGCATAAATATTTCAATAATTATTTATTTAATAATTTATCGTGATTTCGATCACTTGAATGATGCAATTGATTGATTGTGAAGCGATAATTATGATAATTACTGTATCACTCAAGCGATCAAAGTCTCCAGAATTTTGATTGTAAAAAGTTTAGAATTCTGTTGCTATTAATATAAAAAAATACAAATACTTTTTAAAATTTTATTACCGGACATATGAATTTTTAATTCGAAATTTTAAAACAGAAATTTGGATCATTTATTTTTGAAGTAAGTTAATTCTGAAACCTCCCAACAAACAAATTAAATGATACATTTGTTTTTGTAATGATACTTGATACAGGCCCATAGGTAAGTTAATAAATACTCTTGGTTCACATGAGCTGGGTCAAAGTATTCAGTTTAGAGATTTAGGGTAGGGTTAGAGCATGGATGTTAAGAACCATTATACAGATGGATAGGGTTAGGGTACAGATACTACCCAGCCCTACCCGTCTTATGCGGAGGTCTATCTATAACTAAAGTTCTCCAACAACGACTATGATACTGACTAAAAACAACAAAATCATAAGCAAAAAACAGTTCCAGTTTCCAAATCGTCGCCATTCTAGCACCCAATGATGAACCTACAAGAAAAAAACGTTAAGAACAAAAAAAAACTTTTCAAAAAAAGACAAGTAAAAGAACTGGTACTTAACTTTCTGTACCAGTTTTGGTTTCTAAATCGTCACTATTTCAAATTTTAGTTTCCGAATCATCGCTATTTCAAGTCTAGTTTCCGAATCGTCGCTATTCCAAGTTCTAGTTTTTGAATCATTGCCATTTAGCACCCTAATGAAATATGAACCTACAAGAAAGAAACGTTAGTAAGATAAAAAAAAGTGCCCAAGAAAAAAAAAGACAAGTATAAGATCTAGTACTTATCTTTTTGTACCAGTTTTGGTTTCCAAATTGTCGCTATTCTAGCACTCTAACGAAATACGAACCTACAAGAAAGAAACATTAGTAGAATGAAAAAAACACTCAAAAAGAAAAAAAGTAAAAAAACTGGTACTTATCTTTCTGTACCAGTTCCAGTTTCCGAATAGTCACCATTCCAGCACCCTAATAAAAAACGTGCCTCAAGAAAGAAATGTTCGTAGAATGGAAGAAAGAACCCAAGAAAATAAAAACACAAAAAACCATATGCAAGACTGCATTAGAAACCATTTCATACTAATCTTGATCCCACCAAACAATGGTAATACCATAACAAATCAACTCCATTAATGGCATTAGCAACAGCCAAAAACCTTACCAGGAACTGCAAATAAAAAAAGTAAAGACATACCTATAGAAAGAAAAAGTTAGCTCAAACTACGGAAAGAAAAAGCAAACAAGAAGAATGAAAGAATACTTAGCTTAAATAAAATTAAATCAAAAATTGAAAAAAAAATTGAAAATAAAAAAAAATCGATTTTTTTTTATTTTTGAAAAATAAAAAAAAATCAAAAATTGGTTGATCTGTATAGGACCCCGAAGAACTCTGATATAACTCAAAGGTTACTAAAAAAGAAAATTTTAAATAGAACTTCATCAAACATTGCATTTTTATATAGTAAATTTTTTTAAATTTTGGTCTATTTTATACGCCTATTCGGCTGATATTATACAAACTCAGATCTGAGTTGTATCAGAGTTCTTCGGGGTCCTATCTGAATGTCAATTACTGATGCACTTATAGAAGTCAACTGTTTGACACACCTTATCGTGTAACAATCTATATATAGTCAAATTTAGGTGCGTCAAAAATTTTAGAGTAATCCACAAATCTGCCGAATAGTATCAATATATCTTATTCAGTTAGTAATTAATATATATCTATATATAAAATTTGCCAATGCTAACCAAAACTTGTTAAAATTTTAACATGTAAGTATTTATCTTTTTTTATATGTATCTCAATGACCAATTATATTTGACAATTAATGGACAAACAGATGGACATATGAGTCTAGTATATGCACTAGATTAGTGATGTATATGAACAGTCGTAAACATGAGTTTGGTTAGTTTTGGACATTTTTAAGCAAAAAAATAACTTGAAATTACTTAAATTTATTATAACAGATAATAACATGATTTTAAATTAAGTAAAAAGATTTATTAGAGTAGTGACATATATTACGTAATATAATTTTACTATACCCTCTACCTCCTCCCCCCTATATAAGAGAAATTTGATTGGCTATTATGAACTTCTATATTTAACGTAAGATTTTAGAGACCCCCCTCTCTCCCTAAAATATTACGTAATATCTGTCACTACCCTTACTAAATTTTACATATAATTGTATATTTTTTAATAAGAGTATTGCTAATCTTAACTGGGAGGAAATTCCCAGTTACACAATCTGCATATCGGCCAATAATATTGCAAGATCGATTTTATATATAATTTTATAAGTTTATTTATTTATTATTTTTGATTATAGTAATTTAATTTATTGTATCATATTTATCATGTTCGTTACATATATAATCACCTAACACTAATCCTTTTTAAATACCTTACCATTACCCTAAATTCTAACCACATTCCTATTTACTCTTACCATAACTCTAAACCATATTTCCTAACCTGCGTCCTAACTTACCCTTATCCTAACCATCAACCTATGCCCCCATATACCTAACACCTTATCCTTATCCTAAATTCTAACCACGTTCCTATTTACCCTTACCCTACCTCTAAACCACATTCCTATTTATCCTTACACTAACTTCTGCGTCCTAATTTACACTTATCCTAACCGTCAACCTATGTCCTATATACCTAACCCAACTGTTCAGGTTTCAAAATGACATTATGAGCCTAGAATAAATGACAGTACTAAAGCAACATTCTAAAGGAGTGTTGCCACTAAAATACTGGAATCCTACTAGAAGACTAATTTTTTCTAGTCTTTCAGTGGTTCCAGTGAGGTTTTTCACTGGAAGAAATTTTTCACTAGAACCTAAATAATATTGACCAATAAAAATACATAAGTAAATACGCATGATTTCAAGATTATCTATAGAAACAGTCTACCGATATGAGCAAATCAATTTTTTGACATACTTTTGCTGTGTCAGTAGACCATCCCTTCTCTATAATCCTACGCTAATGCCAATCTAATTTATCATCTTTCTAACGTTATTAACGCCCTTAAATGGCAATTACATATTTGTAAAACACGGTTTTGCTAAATATGCGCGATATAGCATTGATTTTTACTAGATCTCAAGCAAATCGCATATCACATTATTAATAATAACTTCACACTGATATGATTGTAAAATGTCTTCGAATAATAAGGTCAAGTTAACAAATTTATAATTATTGTCAGGGATGATGCTAAAATCAGATGATGCTGAAATCGGATGATGCTGAAATTAGATGATGCTGAAATCAGATGATGCTGAAATCAGATAATGCTGAAATCCACGTGATCTATATATCATCAGATTTTCTAAAATTTTCAATCTCATGTAACAATATAAGATAATCACTGAAAAAAACAAAGCCTCCTTCAAAACACTGTACATACCTCATAATACCTCATTTCAGCATTATTTTGATGCCGTCAGATTGAATAAAAGTGAGTATGAAGAACTTCCACCCTAAAACGTAAGATTAGCGAAAAAAAACTTATATAAAAAGAGTTCTTTTGCCGTTCACTATAGTTTGTGAAATATACGAATGAATTAGTGAAGAATAAGAGAAAAAAACAAAAAAAAGGAAGTGGAAAAAAAAAACAAAAAAAAGAAACAAAAAAAACGGAGGAAAAAAGCATGCTAGCAATTCCAAAAATTCCAGAGACTTTGGGGAGTTTCAAACAATTGTTGAATACCTTCAGTCAAAGACCATACCAGATGATATCCAACGGGACCCTACAAAAATATCCAATTTTATTCGTTGCAACAAAAAATTCAAAGTCGACAAGAATAACTTCCTTTATATTCGGCCAGTTGTAGAAAAACATCAGGTAATCCCCAAGTATGATAAAAAAATGCATGCTCTAATTTTGGAGTGTTTTCATGATCAATCGAACTACCAGGAGTACCATAAAACTTTCACCACAATTTCAGAGAAACATATTGGAATTATGCAGGAGAAAGTAAAAGCGTATGTGAATCATTGTCCTGCTTGTACCATAACTATAGATGGGGTGAAATTACCCTTCATAATAAGATATTTTTGTTGAAATTGTTGAAATTACTTGATAGTGAAATTGGTCAAATTAGTTTTTCAATATTAAAAATTAATTTAAATTATGTCAAAAATTAATTAAAACTAAGCTAAATCAAATACAATATTGTTTTATATTTAATTTATGAATATATTAAAAATGTTGAAATTATTGTTGAAATTATTGTTGAAATTAAAAAAATTGAAAATGAATTTCATCCCCAACTATACCCATAACCATCTCTATCAAAGAAAAACAAACATGAGAAACGTGATATCATTGGCACCGTGGGAACACGTCCAGATCGACCTAATCAATTTTTGAAATTTTCTAAAGTCAATAATGATTTTGCGTTGTTACTCACGTGCGTCTTTGTGTTCTCCAAATTTTTGGTTGTGGTTCCTATGAAGAATAAGGAAGCAAGTACAGTCGCAGGCAGTGTTTAAAATTCAAATCTAAAGTTATGTTCTTAAAAGAGCATAATTTAAAACTTTATTGTTCTCAAAAACTTTTTAGTGTTCATTATATATTAAATATATTGAACATTAATTTTTAAAGTATGTTCATATTCTATACTCACAATTTACATACTTATCTATTAATAATTTAAAACTTTATATATATGTAGTTTTTCATATTTTTTTAATATAATACAATGTATTATATAATTCAATTTCTAATAATTTTATCAAAACTTTAAGTATTTTCTTATTTGCTCATAATAAAACAAGATTTTCTATGCTATTTTACTAATGTTACTATTGGTTAATACTATAAATTAGAATCCAATTACTTTGTTATTTAACTATTTAAACTTCATATTAACAAATACTTTGTCTTTTTACTTGTTTAGTATCAACATATCCTTTGACCATATCATCTATATATTAAGTTTACACAATAATGATACTCTCTATATAAAAACATACTGCATAGTTAATGAATATTTTATTTTAAAAATCTTAAAGGCTATTTTCTTAAATATTTATTTGTTATACATATGTGCTATACATAGTATATATACATATATATACATATATATATATACATATATTTATTTATACAGAATTTGTCACAATCAAACTAAATAATCAAACTGATGAACATTTTATATAATTTATTGTTCTCAATAGTAAATCTAGAACATAAAAATTTTATAAATGTTCTCATTGAGAACGTTTCAAAAGGATAAAATGTTCTCAAATAAGAGAACCTTTTCTAAGTATCAATGTTCTTAAAAAAACTCAAATGTTTATTGAGAACCATGAGAATATTGAATTTTAAACACTGGTCGCAGGGCATCTTCAAAAGATGTTTTTAAAATTCTTAGATCTTTCATGATTCTTCAAAGCAACAATGGTAAGGAGTTGGTTGCAAGAATTATCGCCAATATTTGTTAGAACCTCAATATTACAATTAGGCATAGTAGGCCTTGCTATCTACAATCGCAAGGTCAAATTGAACGACTTAACCAAACAGTGGTTGTGGTTTCACTAAATTGCTTTGGGACCAAGACAACCAGTTACAGAGAAAAGACTGGATTAATGTAATAGATGTGTTTGTGACTTCATATCTCATCCGTTCAAAAGCACATAATTGAAGCAATTTTTGGATGGAAAATGCATTGTTTATATGAAACTCCCGGTCTATATCATTTTTAATACAATTACCTATGGTGAACTAGTAGCGAACCCAAAAGTTTGGGCGGATGATCGATGTTACTGTAGCGTATAGGTTCCGTCCTCCCTAGGGAGGACGGAACCTATACACTACAGTAATATTGATTATCCACCCAAACTTTGGGATTCGTCATGGGTAATCAACTTAAATCAAAACTCGAATTGCGACTAACATTTTTCTGATTTATGCCAGGTTCTTCTGGAACTACTGCTGCCTCTGAAGCCACCATCACCACTAAGACCATCATCACCACTGAGACCACCATCACCTATACTTGCTAACAAAACATGGACAAATCCCAAATTCAAAAAAAACAATTGCTATTTGTAAAAGATTAAATCAAAGAAATAGCCTTAAAATTTTGCAAATATATTATTTATAACAATAAGAATATCTACTATTTGTTTAAATAAAGATTATTAATAAAGTTTTTGAGAAATTAATTTGGGATATATTTGGGATTTGGGCACGGACAAATCCCAAACTATAGTAATTTGGGATTTTGCCAACATGTATAACTATCACCACTAAGGCCATCACCGCCTTTGAGACCACTGCCGCCTCTGATACCACCACTCCTGAGACTACCACCCCTGAAACCACTACCCTGAGACCACCACCCCTGAAACGACAACAAATGAAGCTGCTATGGAGCAACGCATTTCACATATATTTAAAATTCGCCAATTCATAAATGTTTCACTTGAAAAATATCGTGCAAAACTAGACTGTTGTAGTGTGCATACAAAAAAAACAGTCAACAATACGATTGAAGCCAGAACTGAAGTTGCTATTGCGCCCGATTATAATATGAATCAACAAACTCACAAAAGGAGGCTGCAACCAAACTTTTCAGCATGAGGCGTCTTCAAGTCCCTCAAGGCCAATAATCATATTGCTGTTGGTAAAATGGATGGTGAATATGTTCGAGTTCCTGTTAAACGGGTCCAGGCTATAAAAAAGAAATCATAATCAATTTTTTTTCTTTTAAATTTTTAAGTTTTTTTTTTAAATTTTTAAGTTTTTTTGTCTGTTTTTTTCTTTAAAAAATTTTTTTTTTTGAAAATCATAGAAAATGTGGTAGTTTGGGCTGCAGTTAGAATAGGGATCTAGCAAAAGCAAAAAGGTTTTTATTCCAACCTTTTTTTTTATTATAATAAAAGCAGTTGATGTTACAAATATTCGGATCATTGGGATTCTTTTTGGATTTGAATTTTATTTGAATTTTATTTGAATAATTCGAGTCACAACAATTAATTCATTGATAAGTTTTTGTAAATTACAAGGCACCACAATTTTCCTCATCATCCAATATAGTTTCACAAGTGGAAATCATACCCTCTTTTTGAAAAAAAGTCCCAACCAAAAATTTGACCATTGTGTAAATGCACCAATCGAATTTAACTGTACATAGCGTTTATAAAACCACTAAAAGACCTTCTAACTGTATCAAAAAGGCGACCTTTAACCCTATCTTACTCTAACTCTAACCACAAAAGGTCTTTTTTATATATATTCCAAGAATGCGATTCAGCAGCATATAGACATATTGCTGTATTGAATTAACTCCGCATTCAATTGTAGTGTAGATCAACTGTTTACACTAGATTCAGAAATTTTAGGAAATCTGATGATATGTAAATCATGTGGATTTTAGCATCATCTGATTTCAGCATTATCCCCAACAATTATTATTTTCATTTTAGACACCTAGCATTTTTTTTTAACACTATTATCCAATAAAAAAGTAGCGATTTAACACATAAAGATCCTTAGTAAAATTTCAAAATCTATCATTACCAGAACACAAACAAAATATATGTTTCAAGATTTTTTTTTAATAATTTGTATTATGCTCATTTAATGTTTAATTTTAATAATATATATAATATATTTATTGTTTACATAGGTAAAGGCTAATTTTAATATTCATTTTAACATAAAATATTGAAATGTGTTAAATTTGAAGTCAAAGTATTCAAATTATAATAATCAGATGCAGGACTAGTTTCATGAGATAAGCATCTCCTTCTATTGTAATTGAGCATATTCATTCTGTACTAATAACTTTTTTTTTTTGTAAAATATAACAAAATTTTATGCAGCATTTTAGCTTGAACAGGACCCCAAAATATACATAGATAGGTCAAGTAAGAGTTTGCTTATTTTTGAAGGTTTTTATGCAAATCTTTTCTATTTATAGTAATTTTTTGCTTAGTTTTGAAGTTTTTTTGCAAATCTTTCCTTTTTTAGTAACCCTATAATTAATCTGACCTATCTATGTATATTTCGGGGTCCTGCTTGAACTTACGAATTACTGTAGTATTTAAAGATTATAGTAAGTATTTTAAGGTGTTATTGTATGTAGTTTGGGCATCAAAGAGAGCGTAGGAATTTTTTTAATTTTTGTATTGTGTGGCAATATTTGGGTCATATATTCTAATCAAGTAACGAAAATAGTGGTAAAACTTATATAAAATGTAAAAAATTTTGTTTACTACTTTATTACGTGTATAAATAATATAATAATTTTATCAATATCAAAGTTTATGAATTCAAACAAATATTAATACAGTATTATGAGTGACAGAAAGTTGAATACCACTGGAAGCCACTGAAAGTCACTGGAAGTCACTAGAACCTTCTTCCAGTGCCAAAAGTCACCACTGGAAGGGTCTAGTGACAATCTACCACTGGAAGCAAATATTTTATTTATTTATTCTAGTTAGTTCTAGTGATCATCCAGTTCCAGTAATTTTCACTGGAACGTTCTAGTGGACAATACTGCTCTAAAGTAATGTGTGATCAACTACAACAATGCATCAATATACGAATCAGTGCACCACAGCAATACCAAGCGACACGCCAATATACGACAAAACCAAACTATAGCACAAACTTAAACATTAACTCAGTGGCAATGAATCAACAATTAAAAAGAAAACAAATAAGCTGTTAGTAAAGAACAAAGAAAATGGAAATGTGAAACTAACAGCAATAATGACAATTATGAAGGCATCAGCATATGAATAAAACCACCAGTACGATGACATATGAACAAAAGCGCCAATACAATAGCACCAGACAACACCACTAATATACAAGTGACAACATACAGAATTACCATACCATTATACGTGAAGACTCCAAAATATAACTCTAAGTGATAGCTCTAATATACAATGACTCCAAGAAGCAGTGCGAAATATAAACCAAGCACTAACTGCTAATAAACAAAAACACTGGCAAGTAACAACATGAAAACACCATACAATTACATCAACGACACCTAATAGCGAACACCAATGACAACACCTACGACAACACCAACATACGATAATTCCAAGCCGATACCATACCTAACTGCGAACCCCGACAACACCTACAACGACACCAACTTACAATGATTCCAAGCAGAGCAAGATATCCAAAACGTCAATATCAAGAAAAGGGTATTAAGAGAAAGTTACAAAAGAAAAAAATTAATTAGTATGATACAAAAAAAAACAATACAGAAAAAAAAAATACGTATACATGTAGATCCTATTGTGCAGATATATATATGCAGATCTGTTGTATAACTGGGAAGGGGATTTTTCCCCAGTTAAGCGTAGTAATTCTCTTTTAATAATATATACTTTATTATAAGATGTATGGACACTATGGACACTATGAACATGGACATGGACAAGCCAATAAAAAGGTATGGACATAGTAAACATGACATCACTGCACTAGATCACATGATATAGATTATGACATACACAAAATGTAGGTCCTCTGCTACGTTCTGAACAATTAATAATATATTTTGAGAATAGTAACATTTCTAGCAAAGGCAGTGATAATTAAAACTAGTTTTTCTCAAATATATAATTTATACTATAAAAAATATAAACTTTGCTGATATAAAGTTTCATTATTTTGATTGATCAATTACTACAATTTGATTGATTAATTATCACAGAAAATCACAGGTAGATCTGCAAAAATTGACGAATAATATGTCTTCCTATGATCTTAAAAGGAAATGTGGCAGGCCATGAGCAAGACTCAAACCAATAAGCAAGCATGTCCATGCCCAAACTTAATTTTAAAAGGCAATGATCAGATATAGATTGTTGAAAAAGATTAAATTAAATATATAAATCGAAATATATCGATATATCGTCACATTTTATTATAAGAAATTATTGAAATAATATCATTAAAGTTATTTTTTAACCAGATTTAGTACTCTTAGTATAGCCAAAGAAACTGTATTCAAATCTTGCGAATTTCCCATAATATGGTGATCTGCACCATTCACATCTTTTTGAAAACAGCAATAATAATACTACAGTGCAGACATCCTAGTCCCAACAAATAAAAATTTTTAGTGGCCAAATTCAGATTTTATTTTTTATATATATGAAGAGGCCAATTTGAAAATTTAGCTGATATTTATATATAAAATGGGCAAATTTAAATTTTTAATATACTGTATATAAAAAGCCAAATTTGCTTTTTTATATATATATATAAAAGGTGGCCAAATTTCATGTTTAATTATAAAAATACTATACTTCAACTTGCTATAACTTTTTTATAAATAGATTTAAAAAAAATTTAAGAACGTAGAAGTGTTTAGCTTGTCTTGATTTAACATTTTAAGATAGTATTTTTTGTTTACTATTTTTTTTTAAAAAGGATTAGCAATTTGAATGTCATCAATTTTATTAGTCGGGACTAGGCTGTCTGCACTGTACTTCCGACTGTGGTATCTAAGTATTAAAGCTCCTATTATAAAAAAACATTAGCGGAAAAAATGCACATCACCCGGAAATTTTGTGCCCTAGTTCATAACCATGAAGTGGTAGACTCATTATACTGCAATGGTCGTTTAAATTAGGCAAAATTAAATGTCGTTTAGAAAAAGCCAACAACAGCAGAAATTTATCTTATTCAGAATATTTAAGAAATTCATTTAACTAACAATAGAGCCTGATACCAATTATATAACTTTATACAAATATTATACTCTTTACAAAATAAATACTGGAATAATGAAAAGTGATGAAATAAGAAAATAGAAGAAAAATACATAGAGATTACTAAAGACTAATTTCCATTTGGTTTCTGTACAAAATTGATATGAAATAGTCACATAAAATTACTACTATATTCATAGTGGTATGTCGCTTTTAATAATGGCGTGACCTGAACGTAAAAAATAAAATGATAAAAAAAAAAAAACTATTAAAGGAGCTATATAATAAAAACTTTTTAAAACAAAATCGTTGTAAATTATGACCAACTTACCTCGACATTATTAGATGCAACAGCAACAACAAAATTCTCTAAAACCACCACCCCCACGAAGTTTACGAACATTTTGAGGAATATTTTGTTCAGAACTCGTTTTATTTGTTTCATTAGTTTGAGAGACCAAAGTAGGCGACATTTTATTTATCGCAGCTGGTTCAACTGTAATTGGTTGAGTATTGGAAGTTTGTTCTTCAGATGTAGTTACTTCTGGCATAATGAATAGTTTTAACGTTAAGGGAAAAACGAAGTAATAAGTTTTGATATTAATTCAGAGAGAAAGCGGGATTTTATCGTTTAAAGCTAATGAAATAATGGGTAGTTATATACTGTATATTATTCCAAAAAAAATTAAGATCTACTTTTTCTTTGGCGTATCTGTTATACCAAAAAAAAAACCTCCGAAATTCGATTAAACGTACGTAGGTACAATTTTATCATAACGCATAAAAACTTCTTATACATAGAGCATCTCTAATCTTATTGATAATTAGGAAGTTCATAGTCGTTATTCAAATTGATAATTTAGGAATTTCTAAATCAAACCGATGATCGTTATTGAAGTTGATAATCTGGATAGTTATATCCCATCATCGAAGTCGTAAAGCAAAGTAGTACCGTATAGTTGGACAGATGCACGAAAAATACTTTAATTTGATAGTACATACGTACATATGTTTATAACATATGAATTTTTTTACACTGTAACGTTAATATTGTACGATACGGATGATGTTTACTCATTTCGTTAGATATTCAGTAAAATAATACTATACGGGAAAAACAGATTTGGATGGATGATCGAATTAACAAAATGTGGATACAGTATAGTTTACATAGCATGCAAACTTCAATTGTATAAATAACCTTTTTAGACGATTAAAGTAGAACAAATGCTATGTACAGTAGTATTGTCCTTTTTTTTTCGTATTACAGTATTAGGGTAAGGACGCGTAAGAAAAAGAGATAATAGTGTACAGAAACGTAAATTAGAACGGACAAACGGGAATCATGATAGTATGTACAGTTTATAAGAAAACAACCTTAACTATTTTTCCTATAACCTGACCTTACCCGAACACGAAAAAAAGAAACTACTAGCACTTTCGCTAATCCTAACAATTAACAAGTCTATGTTAATCGTACATGCTAAGTATCAAAACTTTAATAAAATTTTGGTATGCCCGTCCGAATTTATTATATTGAACATATTAAAAAATAACTGAAGGATTTTTCTTTACAACCTTATGTACTATCATAATTTTCACAGATCTGTCCTAATTTGCGTTTCCATATCGTAATACTTTACCATATCTGATATATCCATTTTGGGATGAAAAATTAGTGTCTGCGAAATCTATCAGAACCGTTCTTTTGTCTATGCATTAAAGTATTGTTTTACCGAGAGGGATGTTTAAGGTTGTGATCTTTGAAGACAAAGTTTTTTTTTTTTTGGGGGGCTTATCAGAACATATAATTTTAAAGATACTGTATTATATGTACTGGGACATTACTTTTGAAATTGTTTGAGATTAGCAAATACATGAAACGGGTTGAAAATTAATTGTTGATTTCTCAGTATTTGCGATTTAAATGAGCGTTAAAAGAGCTTGTCGCGTTAATAGAGTGACGGAAAAAATAATTTTCGGTGTTATGCAAGTTATCTAAGACCTTAATTTTATTAGTGAAACCCTTTTTCATAGTTAAGATTAGGATATACTAAAAATTTTCTTAAAGAGTTTCTTTTAATGACGATATGTACATGTATATGCCTGAATAGAAATCAAAATTTTTGAACGTTTTACAATATAGTAATGTACTATCAGACTTTACTGGATACCCTTATCAGTTATTAAGCTGATAATTTATAATACATAGTATTTAACATTTAAATAACTTAAATAACGATGATTTATCGAAGTCAAGATAATGACTTTGATTCAAATAAATTATCAATTGAATAAATTGTACGTTGACTCAAATGAGGAAATATTTAATCATACAGTCATAATTAATTGTTTCGATTCTAATGAATAATTTAAAGTATTACGGGCGCGTTGGTATTGTTGGACTGAATAAGAGGATCAGAGCACCACTATTAGGTTCTTAGTACAGCATATTATTAAATGCAAAATTTTAAATAGACTTCATGTAGCTCAAGACTTTTGTATTTTTTTAAATCTAAATGAAAATTGTTATAAGCTGCTAGAGACACTTATTGCAAAAGTGCACGCATACGTCTACACATAACATCATAAGTCGCACCTTGAGGATAACATTAGACTGTTTAGAGAGTATATGCGCGCATGATCAGAATGTAATCTTTGATTGGTTGTTATGTAAAATCATATGAATGCATTTGAGACTACTTGATGCGATCCGTTATCTGTTTTCGGTCAAATTAGGCCAAAAACAGATAAAATAACGGATCGCATCTCTACCAGAGACTCAGAATAACTTGTACTACATGTAGAATATGGATAGAGCTGGGATACGTAAATATTAATTAAGTTAAAAGCAAATATTCTGCTACACAAAATTCATGAATAGTCGAAGTTTAGATTATATTAGATATGAACATTCCATGAATATTTAAGTTCGTGAATAGTCGTAAATGTCGATGAATATTTGTTTAGAATTAATATAACCATAAATCGTTTTACGGGTATATAGTTATAAATATCCATATAGATGTACAATTTAAGTGGATTCGGAATTTATATAAAAAAAAAAAATCCCATTTTGGGGTTAATTTGATCATATTGTAAACCATAACCTAACCTAATTACTAGGAAATTCCAAATCCACTTAAATTCCATTCCCACCTACGATATAAATTCTATTCGTGGATGACGTGAATATTCATTGAATAGTCATGATGAATTCTAAGGATCTAGCTCTAAATATGGAAGGTGCGCTCTAAGTCCCAGGCTTGGAGTAGTGGTGTGCATAAGGAGAGACATAAATTTATAGAGGATAAACTTATGGACGTATTTTTATTTAGTGGATGAACATTAATTCATATACAATAATATGGATAAGTTATATTGAAAATATTTGAGAAAAATAAAATATTAAACTTATATTTGAAATGATTTCATCGAGATAATGGCCAATAAAAAAAAAAAAAACTTTCATGCTAGTAGCGATTTACCTTGAAATCAGTCCTCTTAACGTTAAGGATCGGGAAGGATTGATTCACCCCTATGCACGACGCGACGGTTTTCTCATGGCGATAATACGGGTTTGCTTTTTTTCGAATTCATTGATTTTAACACTACGGGAAGCTCTAGAAAATCGCATAACCTTGCGCACTTCCATATTCGTAGCTTTTTCCCTCTTGAGTCCTACTCTTTGTAAACCGTTGCGGTCATGACGATCTCCACTTCAAAATTACCTTAGTATATCCCATAAAACCCGGTACAAAAAAGTTTGGTTATCCTAATAATCATTTTTCACTCGTAGAGCTATTTATTAGCCGGGTCAAACGGGTCAGAATTCGAAACAAGTAAAAACTACTAAATACAATTTGTTTATAAAATATCGATATATTGGTCAAACGGGTCAGAATAACATGGTTCATCTGGTATTTCCTGACGTAGAAAATGATCGAACTCAAATTATGAGCAGAGTCGAGAAATTTTCAACACAAATTTATATGTAAATTCATGCAAAAAAATCATTTAAATTAAATTTATTTAAAAGTATACATACAAATTTTTTTTAAATTTTAAATATACTGTATATTCTTTGGCAAGATTGTTAAAACGCACCACTAGTGTTCAACACCAGTATTAAGATCAATATCAAAAAAATAAACAAAAAAAAATAAACAAAAGTTAAAACTAATAAATATTAAGTTAGAGTTAATAGTTAGGGTTAGGGTGAGGCATAGTATATAGTAAAATTTCACGAGGGATTTTTTTTTTAAAAAAAAGGTGGTTTTATAGATAAAATTTCGAGTTAGAAGGTATTTTTTAAAAAAAATACCAAAACAACAAAAATTTTATGTTACACCTGATCTTTACATTACACTGCATTTAAAAAATTTGATTGGTGAAAATCATTGTGGTGTTGAACACCAGTGGTGCGTTTTAGTAATCTTGTTCTTCGGTATTTAATACTGTACTCTTTTGTTTAAAGTTTTGGTTTTTAATTTTAAGTAGAGGGCTGAAAATCTTCCTCTAATTCTTTACTATGTTCTTTAAGTCAAATAAGTGATTCATTCTATATAATAATCAGGCCTGCTGAGAATTCAATTTTTACTATACATTATAAACAATTAATGATGAAATAATTGCAATTAATTGCAATTTTCTTTTACTATGATGCCATCGGCTTTAAATCTACATGAAAATAGCTTTACAAAAAATGCTACTTCTCTTTTAAAAAGGTATCAAATGTAAAAATAATCCACAAAATATGTTCTTCTTATCTTTAAGAACAAAACTTGTAGTTTAAATTTATGTTTAAAGTTAAACTAATGGTGTAATAACCTTTCAAAGTTTAGCTATTTTATTATAAAATTGTAATTTACTTTTGACCAATCAAACAACCGAATATAGACCATGTGACTTATAAATTTTAAAAAATTCACTAGTATTGGAACTTACCAGAAAAAATTTTCTATTTATTTTTTTAGAAACGCTCATATTTTATATTAAATAATAGTCTATTTCTGATTTATCCCATTAATATCTATAGTTAAAAAAAGTGAACAAGTCATGTGAATGTAGATTTAAAGCTGAGAGCACTATAGTATAATTTAATTTTTTTAAAATCAAAACTCAAAAATCAATCTAATAGTAAATACACAATTAGTAAAATTAAAAAAAATGCTTGCAAAATGTATATTGTGCATCTCTACTTGTACACTTAAGAGATTTTTTAAAATCTAAAAAAAATACAAAAAAAACACTTGCACATGGCACCTTGTGCAAGCCAATTTTTTTTTTAACCCTTCAGCTCACAAGGCTGTTGGGCATGCTTGGCGCTCTTTATTTTAATTCAAAGTTTAGCACATGTCAGATTACAGTTTACTTTCTAATTTAACTAACTATTCTAATGCAAGCAAATTTTATTTTTTGCTTGCTTGAACCCTTTTTTAGTCCTGTTTGCAGGATCTTAAATTCGTTCACCAATCTGTAACTCACACGACGAATCGTTGCATCACAAGATAAGGCTTTCTTACCCACTTATATGCTATAAACATGCACTAGAGTTCATAGATGACTGTCGTGTGAAGCCAAATCGCTGCTTCTTTCTTGCCGGAGTTTTGAATATTATCTGCAGAAAAGATGTCTTCTATCTTCTTTGGTAGTATGTCCTTTTCTTCCAGATTCAGATTTCTGTATGCTTTCTCCCAGAATATCTTGCTGACCCTACTTGTGATGCCAAAATGTTCCCGGCTCTGTGTATTGCCTTCGCACTATGGGCAGTCCCCGTTTTCGTTTTCTCTCATGTGTTTGGTATAGTAACCCAATGGGAGAGCCCCGTGATGTAGTCTCCACATAATGTTCTTTTTTATGTTTGCAATCCCGTTCAAGCTCAGCCAAGTTGGAATATGATTCTTCATTTCTTCAGTGTTTTCGATACCTGGCTTTTTGTTGTTCTTGAGTAATTTGATAACTCGCTTGGTTGAAATCTGTTTACCTATCCATTGGTCCATCATGATTTCGGGTTTCTCCCACGGCTAGTTGGATCTAGCTAGGATTCTTCCTTTGACTCTTCCCCATGCCCTTATATACGGCTTTCATTTGTTTGGCCAAGCTTTTAGTTTGACTGGATTTGCATTCAGGGCCCGTAGAGGTGAGGTATCTCTCTTCTTCTTTAGCTCTTTTGCAATTATATCCCTTAATACTAATGCCCAAGTACAGTTTTTCGTAACTAGGCTCTTCCAAACTATAATAAGTCTAGCATCCAGGAGGTCTCTTAGGATTGGGGCCTTCAGTCCTAAATTCTCATATGACTTCTGGAATATAAAATATTTAGGCAACATTCTAGATTTCTGTTTAATCCAGAATGAAAGCTGATCATTAATTTCTGTTAGCTGCTTCTTGTTTGGAGGGCATATATACACCGAGTACCAGATATCAGAGAGTTGATTACCAGTATCTTCCCCTTAAAGGAGAGATTTCTTTTACCAAACTTTTCTATTAATCTTTTAATCTCTTCAATTTTCTTAGCCCAGAAACCTTTTATGAGCGTGCCATTTCTTTTTACTTCATGCCCTAAGATTGATAGGAAGTCATCTTCTCCACATTTGACTAATTTACTCTCCCCTTCTAATTCCACTCTCTCTGCAATTGGAGTTAGCAGTATCAATTTTGTCTTCCTTTTATTTATTTTTGCATTTGAAGTGGCTTCGTAGGTACGTAGAAGTTCTGTTAACTTTTCCCAGTCTGAGCTCGAGTCCAGCCCTATGGTGAGATCGTCAGTGTAAGCTACCAGTTTAAAATATGAATTTCCTAGTGGCAGACCCCTGATTTGGTTCTTGATCTGGATTAGAAAGCGATTACATAAAGTAAAGGCGATAGGGGATCACTCTGGCATACCCCCTGCTGACTTGAATGATTTTAAAATCTTATTGCTTCCTACAATGTGAACCTCTTGGTTAGCAAAAAGATTGACTGCCACCTTTATAAATGTGCTGCTGAAGTTCATTCTCTCTAGGACTTTGCTCAGATACGTATGGTTAACTTTATTAAAAGCTTTCGCTTAATCAATCAGTACTAGCCAATGTTTATTTGACATTTCTCTACTGACCCTCATAGTGGTAATAATGTCCAGTACTGAGTCTGTGATTAGTCTACCAGCTACAAAACCGTTTTGGTGATTAGCAATAATTTCATTATATATCACATTAAATATTCCTGCCAATATCTTCATGAAAATTTTCGCATCATTATTGACCAAAGAGATTGGTCACCAGTTACCAACGTCCTCTAGGTTTTCTTCCTTTTTGGATATCAGGATTAAAATGGTTTTATGCTATGATGATGGCATCCTGCCTTTTTTGATTATATTATTGAACACTACTTCCAGTATTGGTGCCAGTTTTTCCGCCAGTATTTTATAAAATTCATAGGTTAGACTGTCCATTCCTGGTGATTTATTCCTGTATTGCCAGAAGTATTTCTTCTTTTTCAATCAGGCGTGTCAAGGTATGATTCCCTTCTTCACTAACCTGTGGAAGGTTATTTGTAATCCTGTTCAATGCCACTTTGTCGATCTCTTCTGTTTCATAGAGCTTTTCATAAAAATTCCTGATGTAAAGCAGAGTGTCCCTTTCATAGCGTCCGTTTTCTGGAGGTTTGATCTTGTCTTGACATCTTATTGACTTTCTGGCTTTATATCGGGCATAGAAGTATTTGGTGGAGTGTTCTTCCTTTTCTATCCATTTCGCTTTCGATCTTCTGCACCAATTTTCTGACATTTTTTCTAGTTCTTCTTTTAACTGAATTCTGAAAAATTCTAGTTTATGCCCAGCAATTTTATCCAAGGAGTTTTTGGCCACTCTCATTGCACAATTTGTAATCTTCTTGTGTAAAGTCTCAATCTTCTTCTCTGGTGGTTTCAGTCTTCTGAAAGCTCTTATAATTGACTAAATGTTTAACTTACAAAGGTCCCAGTTCTGCGTGGAACACTCCTCCTTTAGTTCTCTCATTACCTCCTCCAAGATCTTTTCATTTTCTAGACTCTCTTTGTCAAACCTCCATAGCGGGTATGTTCATTTTTATTCTATGACATGAGAGAACATTCTAAAGTAAATGATCTGAGTTGCCGAAGCATAGAGCAATCTTGTTAACTAGGTGCCCGTATCCTTCCTCCACAAAGATGTAATCTATACAAGTGGCATTGTATGACCTCTCTAGGTGTTTTGGAAGTATGTTAAAAACAGTTTTTCCTCTGAGCAATCCACCACATTGACGAAGTCACGTGTAAGTTCTGCTAGCAATTTTCTTAAGAGATCATATTGAGGAGAAGCCTGACTGATCCGATTATTTAACGGGTTCAGGTTGGTGTTTAGATCTCCTACTATAATATTTATTACTCCTTGCTTTATCTTCGAAGTTCAGAATTTGAGGAACTCAACTCTATCTGGAGTGCTCAGTGGCACATAGATATTGGTGATGTAGTATTCCTGTCCTTTAAAGGTAAATTCTGTCTCGGTAGTTTTTCCTCCGTGAGTTATTTTTGTATTAGAGAATTCGATGTCCTTATTGCCTGCCAGAATTGCTGCTTTGTTAGACCAAATGAATTATATATCTACTGTTTTTTTAGAAAGTTCTCCATGTTTTTATTATTCAGGTTGGTTTCTTGCAGGCAAACGATATCTAGTTTGTACGATTTTATCAAAGTAAATATGTTTTTTTGTTTGCCTCTATCATTTATCCCTTTCACATTTAAGGTTGCTAATTTGAGCTTGGTAATCTGAGGCATATTAACGTAAAGGGTTTGTTCCCAAACTAGTATTGGGATTGGTTCCCTGTTCCTTTATGGATATAAGGGGCAGATCTTCTGTCTTTTTTCTTACTAATTTCTCCCTTTTTGGTGATGGGTTTCTAATATGTTACTGTCATGAACCCATCCTCTTTCAGGTCTAAATTGTACTCTTTTTTAGCGTCTACCATAGGGTAGTCTGCCTTAATTGGTTCTATGTTTTCATTCGGGTTCTTGAAGTTCCCGGGATTGTTGTACATTTCAGACAATTCGGTATGAGTAGGGTTCGCAATTTGATTTGATCTTCAAATATTTGAATCAAATATTTGATCAAATCCAAATTCAAATTTGACTATATTTGATTTGATCAAATTCAAATATGGCCAAATTTGATTTGATTTGACAAATATTTGATTTGATTTGAAAATTACTATTAAAAATTCAAATTCAAATCAAATTCAAATCAAATATTTGAATCAAATCAAATTCAAATCAGGGGCAGTTTGATTTGATCAAATTCAAATTGATCCAATATTTGATTTGATTTGAATTTGAGGAACCCTAGTTATGAGTAGACTCCGGTAGCTCCCAATTTGTCACCATGAGTGCCTCTTTGCTTATAGGGGATTGCATTTCCGTTTGAGATTTTTCTATAGTTACCTCTTCTGTAATTATCGTGCTTGATTCTTCTCGTTCAATTTGTTCATGTGTTTTCGTTTGCATATTATCAGACTTGAAAGAAGTAGAAGCCTCCTTTTTTTGTATACTATCAGGTTCTTCAACTAATGATACGCTACTTTTCTGGCTATAGAGCCTGCTTCTTGCTGCAACCGATTTCTGAAACTGCTGACAATCCTTTCTAATGTGTTCTTCTTTCTCACAGAAGTAACAGACTTTGGACGCTGATTTCTATTCTGTGGTAACCTTATTATTCCAGATATAAGTAAACCTAGGTATCCTGTCCTTGAGGTTGTAGTCCTCTGTGGTTTCGAAACGATAATTTATTGGTCGGTGATGTAGGGCATTTCATCGATTAGCAATGGCTTAATTGATATGACTTTTCCAACTCTCTCAAAAGCTTCTAGAAGAACCTCCAAGACCTTTTCCTTTTTATCTAGTGGGACGTTTCTGCATTTAATTGATAGGAAGAATTTTCTGGTATCCATTGGAATGTACCCAAAGTACGTTCTGTTCAATATCTCAATGCCTTTTGCTGCGTATTGTTTTAGGGTATCTTTATCATTGAAAGTAACTTCTAGGTGCGTTCTATGCAAGTATTGCTTTGCTGCGCAAATGTCAAACTTGGCTGTTTTGAATAACGATTCCATAATTTCATTAAAGGAACAAAGCAAATTGCTTATGTCTACTATTAATGCATTTCCGTTCTTGGATTTGATTGTTCTTTGAGGCAAAAAAAATAAGAACATCAATCTGCCTCTTTTCAATTTCGTGAACAGAGAGGTCCATTGTCTGTCTGTTGTAGAACTCTTTTTTTTGGGTCTCTCATCTTTATGAACTTCCTTACGTGGAGTTTCCGACAAAGCTTCTGTCTTGCCTTCTGCGCTCATATTTCTTCCATGTTGAAAAATTCTACACCTTTGTTAAAAAATTCCTCTCTTGATGTTTCATTTGCCACTTTGGTATTTATCGACCTGATTTCCTTTACTGCAGCATCGATGTCTTTTGTCACTTGCTCTTCTAAGAGAGGTGTTATATTTGTAATGTCCTTTGTACTATTTGTATTTTCTATTATCATGTCATTCTAGCTCTCTTTTTGTGTCTAACTTGCTCCGTTTGTCAAAAGGCGTAGTTTTCGATACCTGAGTTCATCAGCAAATTTTATATATAGATATATATCGATTACTAACCGGTAAGATATATGGGAACTTTGCTAGAATTTTTTTTTTTAAAAATAGATTTATTATGTTTTTCTTAATAAAAATCTTGTGTACCAATAGCTCGTAGGGTCATTTTGCTAGCAAAGATCCCATATATCGATATCCATTACCCTGCCGATTACTATCAATAGTGATAGTAATCGATATATATCGATATTAATTGATATATATTTGATATGATATCAATTAATTCAATTATATTCGCATAATCATGCTTTTTGAACATTTTACAGGTTTTCGCAAGTTTTCACAATTTAATTATAATTTTTTATTTATTTATTATTATTATAATATTTTAATTTATTAAATATACAATATTCACAAGTTTTCGATATTTAATATAAAATTTTATTTTTTTATTATATATTATATTTTAAATATTACATATATTATATATGAGTAAATTTATTCATTGCCCCATGCGATGCACCTTATATGTCGCTCTCCCAATCAAATTTCAAGATTAGGTATAACATTACACGGTCAAAAAATTCAAAACAAATGTTCGTTTTGTCAATAATCGTCTATAACTTAAAATTGAGTATATGAAACTACTCTTAGGATTCTAACAAAAAAAATTCCTTGCAAAATTTTACTATAAGAATCTTCTCTTACCCATACACACAATCTATACCTCATCCTAACCCTATCCAATGAAAAAACGGGTTATTTTAATTGTTTTGATTTTACATTACACCTGATTTTATGATCTGCAGCAAGTGCGACAACATCACACGTGCGATGTATAAATTATTTTATTATATATTATTATAAAAAAAATAACAAAAAAAAAATAAATCCAAAAAAAACAAAACCAAAAAAAATTACAAAAATGAAAACAAAAAAATAAACTATTATATTCTTTATATTTGCTTATATTCGCTTATATTCGTTTATATTTGCTAATATTTGCTACTTCTTGCAAAGTGCCAGAAAGTTAGGTTGTTTTTTTGCAAAGTTCTGAAAGAAGTAAAGAATAAATATAATAAAATAAAATAAAAAAAATAAGTAAAAAAAAACAAATCAATAATCAAAAACTCTCTCCACTGATCCTCACGAATACTTCCGGTAAAAAGTAAACCCGAAGCTAGAGCAAAAACAAGCATAAAAAACAACAAAAACACATATAAAGAAAGTTGTAAAAATCTACAAAATACATAGAGTTTCTTAGTAGCAAAAATTTGAGTAGCTAGTTAAAGTACTTGGAAATTTTATCTTTGGAATTTTCGTCTGGGAAAATATTTTTTGGTTGATACTTTTGGGGAATTACTCTAGACCCTGATCTGCAGATCCTAAGAAACGCGTAAACAAACAAATACAACAAACAATAAAAACAAAACAACAACACGTTACAAAAGTAGCACGTGAACCAAACAAAACAATACTAAGTAGTTAGCTGGAAAATAAACAAGACAAAACAGGAAGCAGTAATAGATAAGCCACCAAGATCGTGGGAAATAAATTAAAAATACAATATGCAAAAATCAGTACAACATGATAATCAATCAACCTCTACAGAGATAACTGGGAGGCTAAATTTCTCATATACCAGAACATTTTCAAATTATCGGAAAAAGAACGCAAAGAGATTTTACTAGAACATAGAGCTAGAATACTAAAAAGAGACAAAGAAATCGCAGCAATAACTGGAGCAGAGCCAGAGTTCATCTGCATGTGCCGGTGCATTTTTGAACTATATGATTACGTAGATTATCTCAAGGCAGAAGCCAAAAAGAAGGAAGAAACATATTATGCTTCAACAGAAGAAAACGAGAAGATCAAGAATCTATTATTAACACAAGAATGTGGTACTAGTGACTATGGACTATTAGAAACCATAAGCAGAGAAAAGACAGAGGCCCCGTTAGAACTAGAAGGTGACACTAAAGGAGAAGTAAAAAGAGCACCAAATACTGAAAGTGCGAAGCAAGAAGCAGATCTTGAAAATTTAAAAGAAGAAGAAGATAGTGTAATGTTAAATGGAATCTCACACGGGGCAGATCCTGAGATAGTTAATATGAATACTACAAAAAGACAAAAAACCGCATACACATATACTATGTGGAACATTCCAGAAGATACAAGGTCAGCAAGAATACGAAGAAGTTTACAGTTTTATAGAAGGTCTTATTTCACAGAATGGCGAAACCAAAACAAGAAAAAAGCAGTATCTTTTAACATCTTTTTCTGGAACGAGCAACGAGAAAATGCTTTCAAGAAAGCTTGGGCAATACGAGGGCAAAATGTGTAGAATTTCTGAGGGGCACTTTGCGAAGGAGGTATTAGAAAATAGAGCAGCATTCAAAGCAGTCATTAAAAATGTGCCCAGAACAGCAATAAAAGTAATGCTCTTGCGCCAACTTAAAGAAATTAATACAAAGGCCGTATATATCTCATATAACAGCAACTTTAAGCAAAGAACAACAGCATCAGTTTATTTTGAATCTAGGGAAGACTTACAAGAGGCCTTAAAGAAAAGGGTATATTACTACAACACCAGGCTAATTTGGTCAACAGGTCCCCTAAGTCACAAGAATATAGAGTCACTAGAAGTAAATACAAAAGTGGCACCAACAAGCTTCGACGAAACTAAAATAATGCAAAGACCTAAAGTTAGCAGAAATAGAAGTGTCGAAGACCAAGAAAAAAAGTCATATTGGAGGAGTTCACAGCAAACAAGGGTTTTTAGGCCGACTGAAAAGGAAAACCGAACGGGTTTTAGACGGAATAGTATATTAGTAGAAACCATAGATAAAAGTAAAGAGGCATGTTATAGAAACCACGAAGAGACAGCACAGAAGAGAGTAAACAAAAAGAACCAGGACACACAAGGCATGCTTGTTCAAATTTTGGAAAGACTCACGAGACTGGAGACCAGACAAATTAATGCTTCAACTGGTACTGCAAGGGCGGAATTTGCAAACCAATCCTAGTTTTTGCACCAGTTGAATTACAGAACAGGCCAGGGGAGTCCTCAGGTAGTGATAATAATAGAGGATTTCTGGTCCCACATATCATAGTGGGCAAAGTAGAAAAAGAAAAAAACATTAAATACGAGCAATTTAATATTTTAAACATTGGTTTTCATAACATTAACGGTATTAAAAGCAATAGAAACAAATTAAAAGTGGTAATAGACTATGCGGAAAGTAAGGAATTGGACATTTTGGGACTAGGTGAGACAAATATAGAAGGCAGAGAAGGAGAATACTTTTTAGATGAACAATGCGTGTACAAGAGCTTTTGGACAGGTGCAGATAGTAATAAGTTAAAAGGATCAGGATTGGGGATCTTAATTAAAAAACATTGGGAAAGACATATCACCTGTATAGAAAAGGACGACCCGTATTTTGTCTGTATAACGCTAGACTTTAAAAGACTGACGATAGTCATCATATACTTGTATGTCGCCCCCAATGACAAAATAGTTCAAGAGAGGATTCTAAACCGACTTAAGAAAAGAATAGAAAAGAAAATGAGAAAAACACAAAGATTCATTGTGCTGGGAGACGAATATCGATAAAGGGAAAACAGCAGAAGGAAGTTTAGCAGATACCGCCCAAACAAAACATCACAAGGCGAAGAATCATAACTCTAATTCCAACTTTAAAAGAAAAATTCTAGCTCTACTAGAAGAGAGAAATTTATATGATATACAAGAAGTAGAGCAAGAGCCAACGTGGTCAAACAGAAATGCTAACACAAGAATCGATTACATCTGGGTCTCCAATAAGTGGAAGAATAATATTGTATATAGCAAGGTCGATAAGATGATATGCTGTACAATGAGTGACCACAAGCTAATTAGAGCCAGCATCATCACAGGAATCGATTTGAGACCCAGGAGTGCGGCAAAAGTAAGAAGATGGAACAAGACAAGAGTAAATATTGAAATTGACAAGGCATCAAAAGAAGATTGGGACAGGTAAAGCAGTTTGCTAGAAAAGAAACTATTAAGTATGTGGGAGAAACGCAAGCCCAAGAATTTGGACGAAGAGTGGGACATTATAGAAGAATGCATTAGAATCGCAGCAAACAATAGTTTACCGAAAAAACAGAAAACACCAGAGATAGTAGAGATTAGCAAGGAAACTTCTAAAGAGAAAAAGCTAAGATTAGCGATCAAAGAAATCAATCATGGATACAAAAAAGTCAGAAGAGGTTCCTTATCTGAAACGGATAGTGATAAACTACAAAAACTGCTAATACAATTAAAAGAAACTGCAGGACTAAATCCAGAGAAAGCAGCCTTGAATGAGAAATCAGTAGATCAAGAAACTCTCAAAAGATGGGCCAAGTTACTACATAAGGAGTGGTGGCATAGACTAAGGAAAATCGAAGAGGAAGAGATAAGGGGGCACATAGAAGCGAGATTTGATGCTATAGTAACAAACCAAAGAAAGATGATAAGCAGTCTATTGAATAAACCACAAAGGAAAATAACAATAGACAGAGTAATTAAGGAGTCAGAAGACGAAATTAACTTATTAATGGAGCCTGAGGAGGTTCTACAGGAGGTGAAAGCACACTTTGAAAAGTAGTTTAGGAAACGTAAAACACTGACACAAGAGGCTCTACCAATCCGCTGGAGGAAGCAATACAACCCAAGACAGGACATTGAGGAGACATGGTTTGCAAATATGGCAAACATGGTAGAAGAAAACGAGTGGTCCAAGGCCTTAGAGTCAGTGAAACACAAATCAGCCCCAGGTGCTTCTGGTATTGTTTATCCATTAATCAGAAATGTAGAGAAGATAACGAAACAGCACTTTATGAACTTTGCATCCAAGTGCATAAAAGAGGGAACGATACCGAAAAAATGAAAGTTAGGGGTCCTATACCCAATACCAAAATAAGAGGACTGGTGTTACAACTTAAACAATGTAAGACCGATACTTCTGTTAGAATCATTCCGAAAGACGGTAGTGAGAGTAGTATCCAATAGGCTCGTAAAGGTTATAAAGGAAAAGGATATTCTAAAAGGCAGAAACTTTGCTGGGCTGCCCGAAGAGGGCACAGCTGCTCTCATTCACCTTATCAACTGCCTGTTGGAGGATGCAAAGGAAAAAAACAGGAAATCTAGGTGCTGTTTCAAGATATGAAGAAGGCATTTGATTCAGTGGGACTGGACATGCTTGAACTAGCGCTGCGAAGGATTAAAATCCCGGAAGTTTCAAGAAATTTTATTCTCAATTTATTCAAGAACCGGGAAATGGAAGTTCTCACAAGTTTCGGCACAACAGAGAAACTAGTAGCAGGGGATGGCATTGATCAAGGGGAGGTTATTTCCCCTCTGATCTGGAGAATATTTTACGACCCACTCCTGGTCGAAATACAGAATCAACAAGGATTCGGTTATGATCTGGTGGTACAGTGGCCAACAGATCTTCGTACCAACAAATACCAGGCTCAACACATACGGGTTCCGGTTATTGCATACGCTGATGATACGACCTTCATCACACAGAACAAAGCTGAAATGGAGCAAACTCTGGAGATTGCAACAGAATTTTACACACTAAATGATATCGAAATCAACACTAAAAAGTTTGAACTGCTTGTAGCAGAAACAAGAAGCAAGGAACCAAGGTTTATTGAATATGGAACGACAAACAGGAAAAAAATAACGGAAAAAAAAAGAAATGAATCCATGCGTTTCCTGGGCATTTGGCTATCTAGTAGCCCTAACCATCATCATACAATGAACCTAGTCAAAAAAGAAGTTAACACCATCATAAAGGCAATTAGCAAAAAGCGTGCATACTTGGCGCAGCTAGTATACATTAATAACCATGTACTTATCCCCCAGCTCGAGTACAGATTGCAGCATTGTATTTTAAAAAGAGACCAATACGATAGATTACAGAGCCAGATTATGATGGTGATAAAGAATAAATCGGACATGGCCTCGACAGCTGAGAGCTCGATTTTTTCGAATAGAAATCTGGTGGGCTTAAAAACACTATGGCAAAACCAAATGGCACATCATATTACGGAGCTTAGAAAGCGTTTGAATAACAAGGGAGACTTAGGCAAAGCAACTTGGCTAAGAATGCAACAAGTGCAGCTTGATTGCAAAAGTGGATCATGTATCACAACGCTTGAGCTACCAAGACTGGAAGCAGTTAAACTCAAACATAATCTTGCCTACAAAATTTTAATAGAGACAAGGAGAATGAACCTTAACTTGCGCTCAGAGGAAATGAAGAAGAGCTTACAGTTAGCAGAAGAAGAAACAGAAATTGCAAGTTTGTTAAACCAGAAGGCCCTAACTAGCTTCTGCCAAGAGAAGAACATGGGGCTATTCTTTCTCGAACAATTAATTGATTACACAGGAGGCATGCTGGGTACATGGAAACAGCTCAAAAAAAGTAAAAAGCAAATTGCAGCAGGAAGAAAACCGGCATGGTTTTCAAGAATAGAAGAGCTAGTTCTGATGGAGGCCGGTAGCAGAAAATTAAAGGTGCCTTACGAAATAAGCGGGTTTAATATGCTGAGTCCTATAATTCCATTGTCCAAAATAAGCAAAGACAAAAGGGTAAAAGACTGGGTCCTCGTGAAAACAAGAGAAGGGCACGAAATAGGAAGAGTAGCTCAGAAAAATTTTAAAAGGCATCTTGTAATCGAGCACTGGCAGGCCAGAAAAAGATGCGTGACAGTAGCATGGTTATCAATAGGTGTACGGGCTATGAACTTAACCAGGTAGAAAAAGAGAATCATGAAGACTCCTGCTTAATAGAAAGAGGTTGGAAAAACAGGAGTATCGCATTTGACGCAAAGTTAGTCAAAATGGTGCATTCGAACGACCAGAGCCGGTATATTACAACTCTACTAAGTTACTTTACGAATGTTATGATGAATAATGGAAGGAAAATGGATACTACAAGTACAGAAGCAAACGAGCAACAGTTTGAGAGCATTGTAGTTTCCACATTGGAAAGAAAGTTGATTGAAAGCTCTCTTGAAAACTCTGAAACAACGAGAAAACTTATCGAAATCGCACAAGACCTCGTACAGTGTAAATCAATTTGCTTCTACACTAATGGCTCACTAATAAACGGTGAGGAGGATCTGGAAAAGAGAAGAATAGGCCTTGGTTGGGTAGCCGTAAAAAGTAAAAAGTGAAAAGTACCCAAGCAGGTAATTGCAAGGTTTCAAGGCGCAATCAAAGACTGGCCATCTTCTACTAGAGCAGAACTTGCGGTCATATGGTCGGCCTTACTTGTTGTACCATCAGAAGCAGCAGTTACTATATGCACAGACAGTGCAGCAGCAATTCAGGCGATTCAAGCAGGCATGACAAAGGGGAAAAATAGTGAGATACTCAAAAGAAAAAATCTATGCCTGCTAGAACATATCAACAGATTGGTTCAGATTAAGAAGCTAAAGCTAAGACTTCGAAAAGTTAAAGGACATAGCGGAATCCCTGAAAATGAAGAAGCTGACAAGTTAGCTAAAGAAGGTGCATTAGGCAACAGAATTTTATCACCCAAATGGCCATGGAACAAGGGGGCATGCACCGAGTTGAAATAGAAAAACATCAGAGTGGACGACGGAACGAGAAGCTTTATTACACAGCTCATGGAAGTCAGTATAAATATAGAGTGGTCACGTTTGAGAAGCATCACGAAATGGGTAAATGCAGAAGAAGGGAAAGATACGGTAGTATGGAAAGAGGTATGGAGGGATATCAGAAAAGTTAAGTGACAGAAGTGTAGAAGTAGTATAGAAAATAGAGATTGGATTTTTAAAGTTAAATGTGTAAATAATTTGCTACCAACATTGCATGTATTAAATAGAAGAAATAGTAGTATATATAGCGATAATACTTGTATTATTTGTTGGAGGGAAATGGAAACTATGGACCACCTAGCTGAATGCTCAGTATTACAGCAGCTTTGGGATACTTTTGAAAAAGAAATAAGCGAACTCATCAAAAAACTGGCGGAGCTGGATGGGAAACAACTAAACGTAACAACCGTAAGGGACACTGTGTTCAGAGTACAACTGGAAGAAAGAGCTACCGTAAGGAAAGAATTAATGTGAGGTCTAGTGACCAAGTCAGTCGTAGAGGCGATAGATAGTGCGACTGGATATACGGGCAAAACGACGAAATACATTCAGGCTATAGTTAAACAGTTCAAGAAGCAGTTCCACAAGCACATTTGGAGCTTCCGTTGTGAACTGTTAATGGACTGGGAAAAGGCCAGAGGTATATCGAAAGAAGACAAAAGACATAAAAAAAGAAGAAGCAAAGGGACAGAAGAACAAGTTGCAGCAGGAAAGGAGAATAAGAGACCTCGCAAAAGAATGGAAACTGAAAGTAGTCAAGAATGTAAACTAGAGAAAAAGAAAGAGAAAGAAGAGATCGCGAGAACAAAGAACAATATAGTCGAAAATTGGATAGTATGAGGAAAGAAACCAGCATGGTCTTCTTTGCTCAAAGTTAGACAAGTAAATGATTAAGTATTCTTGACAAGGCATACAACGGCCAGTTAATGATCATCGGGGGCTAATCTTACAGATTACAAAATTCTTAGCAAGTTAAGAATCCGAAGTGAAACAGAAAGTTGTTTTGGCAGGTCGCATTGGGCA
>QKWP01001035.1:90626-106348 GCA_003550325.1 Gigaspora rosea
AAAAAAAAAAAAAAAAAAAAAAAAAAAAAAAAAAAAACATAATATTATAATAAATAAATAAATTATAAAATATTTTGTATTTTTTTATTTTTTATATATATTTTTTATTTTTTTTATTTTGATGATTTTTATATTACAATATACTGATTAAACATAAGTGGTACAATTTATGAATATTACTAATTTCTAAATTTTAGAGCAAGCACCAAATCAAATTTGTAATTTAATTTGATTGGCTAGTTGATACATAGTTTAAAATTATCTAATCATTGGTCTTATATCATAAAAGGTATGATTGATATTGTCCAAATATGAAAAAACCCCTAACTGTATTCTGGTAACTGTTTCTTATAAATCAGTTAGGTATATTACCTATAGCTTTGGTTTCACTATTTCAAATAGGAGCTTTTAGACATAGTTGTATATTTGTTATACAGACAAATCCAAGGAACCAAAAAAACAAAAATCTATTTGGCAAGTTCCAAGTAAAAAGGTAGCAAAGATCTTTGATAGTGCTACCAAAAACTGGAGTATTAGAAACCAGAACTGGAGAACCAGATAACAAAGACCTTTGAATAAAAGGGTTCACTAACCTGGTTACCAGAGTTATACTAGAGAAAAAGAACCTATATTTTAGAAGTAGGCACCACTATAATGGTATTTAATGCTAAATAAATTGATCCTTTTGGGCCAACTAGTTTAAAAAATTGGAATATATCAGAGAAGAACTAGTAGAAAGATAATAGTAGGTACTAGGGTTAAAATAAACTTACAAGAGCAAAAGTAGATAATAATAGTAGTCCAAGGATATTCCTAACTACAAGTATTAATTAATACCATAGCACAAGTTGCCAAAGTGTAGATGAATACCTGTATGAGACAAGTACTGCTCTACCAAGTTTTTTGTTAAAAATAAACTGCCTAAAATATTGGTTAAAGCTCTAAAGGATTAGTTTAGTATAGAGTTGCCTGCTGTAATTAATTACAACCTTTACAACATCTAGGTTGCAATATTACAACATATAGATTGTAATATTACAACTTGTTAAAAACAATTATAGCAGACAACTCTAGTTTAGTATTTAGTATGAACCTTAACTAACTAATATATTAGAAGCTGTACTAATAATACAAAAAAAAATTAGCAAATAAAATAGGGATCAGAGGGTTTAAATAAACAATACTAGTATATGGGTTGCAGGTATAGTAGCTAGTGTAAAACCTCTAGGTGCTATCTAAATAGGCAACCAAAAGTTGCAGATGTGGCTAGTTGTATTCTTATCTATAGTTGCCTCTCTCTAATCCGACTCTCCATATACTGAACTCTTGATAATCTGAACTAAAACTTCCAGAACAAATATTTTTATATATATTTTCTCTGGATATACCGAATTAATATAATAAATTTTCTATTCTGGGATCTGAACTCAAGTTAATCAGTACATATAATCTTTTATTTAATTAAATTTATTTTATATTATGAATAAAATTTATTTTATATAATTAATTAAACTAGTATTCTAACCCGGATCAGATAATGTAACCTGACAGATCAAATATTTAACTCGGGGTATGATCCAGATTAGATACGCAATCCAGGTTATGGCCCAGGTCAAATAATAGTGACCTGATGGGTTAGATATTCAATCCAGGTCAGATAATAGTAATCCTGCAGGTAATAGATACAAAAATTGAAAAATGCAAAAATCGGAAAAATGCAAAAATTGGATGGATAAATGCAAAAATTGGATAAAATTAATCAAAATGGTTTTTTTTTTTTAAGTTTTTTTTCACATTTGTGCTATATATATTTATGATCTATACCAGATAATGTATCAAATAGGCTTAAGAAATTTTTCAACTCTGTTTTTTTTTTTTTATTAGTAACTTTTTATATACCAAATTTTTATTAGAGTTCAGTTTAGAAAGAGAAATTTGATATTACAAACTTTCTCTAAACTGAACAAAATCTCTTGGGACAGCCTGTTCGAATAAGAGAAAGGCAACTGTATATAACAAATATCAGGAGTATCTATAATAGTTTCTTTTATCTAAAACATTTGAATATCTTTACTTCAAAATTTAACAAAAAAAAGAAGTATTATTTTTTTAAAAAAAAATATAAAAATTTTGAGTAAAGTATACAATATAGCTTCATGGTATTAGTTTTTGGAATATTAAAGTATTGTAGTCCTAATCTTAAAGTATTACGGTAGATATAATTGTAAAGAATTTTAAAGTAAATAGTTGAAATTTAAATTTTTAATATAGTAAAGACTATTCAAACATGGCCTATATAAATTATAAAACAGAGAGTTTAATAATAAAAATTAAAGCACATGCTACCATATGTGTTTGAAAATAAGCTACTTTTTTTGACCAAAAGATTACACAAAAAAATATGAGTAGCTTTTTTTAAAATATTGAGTTTTTTAAAAAAATTGAAAACATACTAATAAAAACTTGTCCAAATAATACCAAATTTTTAATATAAGTGTATTTTGATGTTCTGAACAAGTTTACTTAATGGTACTTTTGAGGTTTACTTAGTAAAATTTGGGCTTTTGTATGTAGCAACTGCTAATGAATTTTTTAAAATTTTTAAAAAAAATCAAAGTGTAGCTTATTTTAGTTAGTAGATTATTTTCAGATATATATACTGTAGTACATAATAAAAATCAAGTTAACAAAAGCAAAGTTTAAGGGTAGAGGGTACTATTTTAAAATTATATATAAACTTAATAGTAAATTTTTTTATATTTAAATTTTATAAAAATTATAATAAGTTAACTAATTATATTTTAAACCAAGAGGTTTTTCTGATTCTAATGATAGTAAAATCATTAAAATTGGTTAAAAACTCAGTAAGCTATAAAATTTTAAAGATTGGTATTGAAATTTAGTAATAACAGATAAAACTAACTTATAAATTTACGCAAATTAACCAATCAGAATTAGAGATTTTGTGCAACCCAAAAAATATTTGGTCAATCCAGAAAAACTTAATGATATATACAAGTATATTTTTTTAAAATATAATAATAGTTCAAATTTTTACCATAATAGATAAATTGTTTTATTTATATTTTGTAAAATTTTAATAAAAATTAGTTGTAATTTAAAAAAGTTTTATTAGTAGCATATGTCAATTTTATATAAAAATTTCAAAATACCATATAAAAACTATATAAAAATGATCTACGTACCCTCTACCCTTAATAAAAAGCAGAGCTATATATCTTAGTTGTTGTATATTTAGTTTGTTTGCAAAAAAAATCATATTGGTTAATTATATAGTATAACAAATATTTCTATAATTTGACAGATTTCTAATATATAGAAGTATACTATGCTTTGGGCAATAATAATTTTTTGGGGTAAGCCAAACTAAGTTGCTATAAATTTCGTTACTATACAAAGCATGCATGTGCATTATTGTACATTATTCTAAAAATATCTGGTTCTAAAAATTAGCTTTTATTTCAAAATAACATACAAGAATGTGCAGATCAATTAATTAACATACAGGTAAACATTATTTTATTCTTGTATAGTAAAAAAAAAAATTGACTAAATGGTCATTAAGATATTTTAAAGTTTTGAAAAAATTCAAATATTTATTAAAACAAAAGCTGTGCCCAAAATTTTTCAAAATTTTGAGTAAAGATATTTCTGCTACCCAAATTAATTAATTTTTTTATATAAATTCTAGGAATTTATAGTATTCAAATAAAAATAGTTTACTGAATTTGACTTAGTAGTTACTAAGATATCTTTATTCAAGTTTTGAAAAAGTTTGGGTATAGCTTTTATTTTGATAAATGTTTTGAATTTTTTCAAAACTTTAAATAAATAAAAACATTTTAGTAACTATTTAATTAAATTTAATAACCTAACCTTTTTTATTTGAATTCTATGAATTTGTAGCATTTAAATAAAAAAAAGTTTATCAAATTTTGGTTAAGTGGTTGCTAATATTTTTTTTAAAATTTTTAAAATTTAATAAAAAAATACCTTAACCATTACTAGGTCAAATTTGATAAACTTTTAAATTTGAATCCTATAAATATATAGTATTCAAATAAAAAAAAGTTAATTAAATTTAACTAAATAGTTGCTAAGATTCTTTGCTCAAAGTTTAAAAAAAACTTTGTTTTGCAAAGGGAATATGAATATTAAATGGCGGGTGTAAAAATTAATTAAATGAATTAAGCTTAATTTAATTTCTTGATTTAAAATTTAAAATATCTGTAACATAGTTATTAAAATGGTTATTTTGGCCTTGTTGAAGACTGAAATATTTCATAATATTTAAAATAAAATAGATAAATCAAAATAAAAATTAGCAAAAAGACAAATTTATAAAGTAGGGTTGAATACTGAAGCCTTTTATCAAAATACAGTCAATACAGTCAATACAATCTAAATCTAATTGCATACAGTTTAAATGCATATACTGTATTCTCTAAGTGCGTAAAAAAAATTAGGGACTTTAATTAATAGTTTTTATAACTAAAGTGCATATACTGTTTATATGCATAAAAAAGTTTCTCTGTATTTTTTCGGACACAATTGTTAATATGTACGTAGGTGTTGGTGTTTAACTATTCGTATTCTATTGGTCAAGAACTTAAAGTCCTATAAATAATATATAGTTATTTGGATGCGAAGCGGCCAATAAATGCTATTATTATTAACAATATTGAATTAATTTGAATTCTCGAATTTTTTTTTTTTTAGACACATTAAACATCACGTTAGCCAATCAAATTTCGAGTTTTATTTCATCGATAGTCTCAAAATGCATTTTAATGATACTTCAAAAGTTTTTGGCATAAAAGGAAAAAAAATATAGATCACTTAAAAATATTTTTTTGTTATAATGAAGAATATCAGTTGTGTCTTAAGATACAAGTGTTACGTAGCTTAGAAGTGAAATGTGTTGTAACTTGCAGAAATTTTGTGTAAAATAGACAAGCCATCGAAAAATACAAAGTTTGGGGAGCATTTTTTTTTATAGGATTAGGGTCAGTTTTAGGGGTAGATTTTTAATAAGCGAGTATAAAGTTGGTTTTAGAGTGTTAAATAGAGACCTCAAATTTCATTTTAATCCGATTTCATTATGATCCACATTTGAGCATCGGAAACTGTATATTTGCGGTGATCTAGTTCGCCAGTGAACAAACGATATTTGATTGGTCATAAAGCATATGTTTCCGCGATATCACACGAAATTATCTTTTGAACAATGTACGAAATTAATTTTTAGATTCACATGTTATATTTAACAATTTAGAAAGTAACACTGATAAATTGATATTCGAATGCTTCGAATAACGTAATGCATTATGACATTCTCTAACTAATATTCATTGATTAGCATATTGAAATTCAAACATAGCGTGAAAATTGGTATATAGAATGTACTGTACGTTACGAACTCAAGATTTTAGAAATTTGAAAAAAGATTCAAAATTAAATGTATATGACAGTATGATGAAATAAGATAGGAAATTAATAGCCTAAATTTAGAATATAATCTTTCTCACTAAGATTAAATAAGGTTAATTTGAAAAAATTAAAGAAAAATTAATAGTTGCACAAACAATTAGTCCCACTAGTTTACAAGGTCAGGCGCATATTACAATTAAATTGATTCAAATAGTTTGTCACACTTAATTATAGCTCAGCCAGATCTAAAGAGGCAAGCGGCTGGGTAACGGTAAGATCGTCGTCGGCTGAATTCACATTTTGAAATGGCCACATAACTTCAAGAGAATTAATTCACGGGTCTTATGAGGCTTGGATATGGCAAGCCAGGCTGTGTAAGCAAAAAATACTCGAGGCAATGTTCGGGTGCAAAAAGATCCGAAGAAAATTTAGAAAATGTAAGTTATGACGAAATAGAATAAATCAGGCGCAACTTTGGTTAAGTAAAATATTATAAACTATTGAAACATAATCCGTAAAGTTTTTAAGAAATTTTCGATCAAAAAAGTATTGTGTTGTTTGAAAACGCCTAAACCAAACCATATATGTCAAAATATACGTAATCAATTTATACAATGATTTCATATCAAAATTTGGAATACCTATTAGATCATACCGATATCATAAACCGTAGATCTTGTGCACAATATTAACCTACGTATTTTTGTGTGATTTCGTGTGATTGTAAGAATTTTTTATAAAAAGGAACTATTTTTTACATCTTGGTCATTAAATTCAATTCGGTTTTATTGAATTAATAAAATAAATAAATTAATAAATTAATAAATTAATAAATTCACGCAACTCATTTTTTTTTTTAAAAAAAAAAAAACCAAAATGGCAGGTTTGGAAGTTACCGACATTTGCAAAATTATTGCTGCAGTTTTCTTGCCACCACTTGGAGTATTTTTTGAACGTGGTTGCGGCACAGACTTGTTAATTAATATTTTGTTAACGCTGCTCGGTTACATTCCTGGTAAGTACATATTAAATAATATGGTAATATGGTCAAATTCGAACATAATTTTAAATTTTTATTTATAAATGTACGCATATATTTTTTTACTGCATCTGCATCTAGGAATTATCCATGCATTATATATTATTTTGAAATATTAATAACTCGTGAAGAGAAAACCCGACATTGAAGCCTACATTAAAGCTTACATTAAGCTTTTGTTAAAAGTTTTAGTTGTTTTTACAGGAGATACGATTTATAGTAGTTGTTATTTATTTATTGTATAATTTCAATAATGTTAAATATTAAGTTTCGTAAATTTAATGTTTTGTCACATGACTAAAAACTAAAATAAATATCACATTTGTATTTGTACGAGTATTGTATATTTTTGAGCAGTTCATTTTGTTAATCTAAAATGACAGATCTATATTTGACAAAAGATGTCAAACAAAGTATATTTAATTAAAATATCGATCGATCTATCAATCAAATATCGATATAAACTAATTTTTTGAGCAATGTATCAACGGTTGTTAATATTTCGAGTTTAACGTTGAACCGTAAAACTAGATTTTAACGTTAATGATGCCACATTAAGCCCAAAATTATATAATCGTTACTTAACAACAGAAATTATGACCTTATTTTAAAAACCGTCGTGGCTTATATTTTTAATGGGATGGTTTAAATGTAAAAGATTTTTTTTTTTGAAATCTCTTTTTTTGATAAAAAAACCTTTTCATAAATTTATGATTTTCTAATCTTAATTGATAAAGTTCTTGACAAATTTTAGATAAGTTCAAGAAATAAATAATCAATGTCAAAATTTACAAACAATAAACATTCAAACAATGGATGATGATCAATGGGTGAGCATTGTTATTATCCGTTAATTTGGATATATTACCGCAATTTCTCACACGTCGATGAATCAAGGTTCACGCGAAACCAATTAATAATGAGTACTCTAATGAAACCAACGATTACGAGAGCACAAATATTTATTCTAATGTTAATTCAAACGTACATTCGAAGCAATTTAAACGTAGAACTTTCAACAAAAGAACACAAAATAAAAGAAAGACACAATATAATAAGAAGGAAACCAATTTACGTCAATACTATCAACCACAACATATTGAGTTTTATCTTGCAAGCGTTAGCATCAATGAATATCAGGAAACTATCGATACGGTTAATGATTACAAATTGAGATTTCGATATAAGTATCTTGAAGAAGGAATTTCAATTTTTTTAAACGAAAATAAAGCAAAAATCTATATTCCCATTGATGCTTTGGAAGCTATCTCTAAGGTGCAACATAATCTTTTAGTATTAACATTGAAAAAGGATTGTTCCAATTTGGTTAGTGATTTATTTGAACAAATGTTTAGCTTGTCAAATATACAATTATACATATAATACTCATATAATATCTGTTAATCATTTTTCTAATTCCAGATTTCATATGCTTCAAAGGATGGTTTCGTTAATGATGATCCTATACGTGAAAATTTGAGTTCGTGTTTTATATCTTTATATCTTTTATTTCTATATTTTTATTTTTTTTTTCTATATATTCTCAATTTTGTATTTTTATATTTTGTGTAATTTTTATTTAAAATTTTATTTTATATTCATAATTAACGATCTTGGTAAAATTTTTTTTATAGGTAGAGCGTCATCTATTAGCATGATTGCTCAAGAAAAAACACCGCAACAAGCTATAGACATGGCTGGATTGCACATACATTATCTTGTAAATAGGAATAATAAATACAAAGCCAATAAAACTCATATTGTAAATTGGGGTCGTATTACTAATTTACACTTAACTCAGGTACTGTATTAAAATATCTACATATATATATATTATATATATTTTTCCTTATCAGTTATAGTATGTTTTGTTTACAGTACATCAAATTGAAAAACAAATAGGGTGAAGATTTTTTAATTAAATGTCATCTAGACGATAATATCCGTATTCTACGCTTCAAATCTAATTCTCATTTCGAAGATATTAAGCATACTATTATTGATACTTTTAATGTTCGTAATATAACAAAATTTTATTACAAGGATGATGATGGTGAATATATAACCATAGTTAACACCGCCGATTTCGATACTGCTTCGAAATTGTATAAAAAAGACAACAAATTGGAAATTTGGTGTATGACTGGAAGAATTTAAATGTGAATATATCTAAATGTGAATATGTTGCTAAATTAACGACTTCAACAATCAATACATTTACGATGTTTTACTTTGTAATATATTTTTTACGTTATACTATATAGTTAAAAAATAAAAAGTTAAATTGTATTACAATATTTATATTGTGCTGTATATTCGCAAAGAAGTTATGCAACTCACTCTCGATATAGTATAGTAAAGAGTTTTAAAATTATTATTTAAACTTCAACTCGATATATAGTGTTTTCAAGATATTATATAGTGATGTTTTTTTTATAAGCTTGAGACTTCACATTAACAAAGCGAGTTGTATAGATATAGATATATCACTCGGCAACGAAAATTATAAGCTAAACAAACAGTTCTAATGGTTCTTCGACATTCGTATCATCACAGCATTAAAACAAATAACTGATTTATCTCGCGAACTTCAATGTCATGATTTTATAACTATCATTCTCATAAAGTTTTATTGGAAAACTTTTGTCGAATATCGATGAATTTGCTTCAAAAGGCGAAAATATATTTATGTTGTAACGAATATAATATATCGCCAGTTTGGTGTCAAACATTTGATCCTCGGAAAATAGCACGAGGAAAAACAAGGATGTTGATGATTGTCAACTTATAGTCGAACATAATTGAATGGATTCCTTTTTTTGCAATCTGGTAAGACTGGTAAGACGATGTTGATACATAGATATATGTCGTGCCTGAAGTTGCAACTTCAGGCACGACATATCTGATATACACAGTCACGTACATCATCATTCATGGTTTGCAAGAATTTATTAAATATTTTAAAACAAGTAAGAATATATTATTTATTGTCGCAGCTGATGCTGAAATTTTGACCTATTTTGATATTAAACTTTAAATTTTTTTGAGTGTTTTTTTCGTTTTTGTTAGGGTAAGGTTTGGGTAGATTTGATATTTAAAGAGTATGTGTGGATTTTAGCAGGGCTTATAGTTTCAAATCGAGATCCCAATTTTCAGCATCAGCATTAGCTGCGACATTTGTTATTGTAAGTTTATTTGATTAATTAAAATGTAATTAAATATAGAGATTTGTATTTTTGTATATTCTACAAAGAATAATAATCATATGAAATTAGGAGTTAAAAGAATCTGTGGAATAATTCAAAACACATCCACAAAAATATATATTAATATTGCTAATTTTATTCTAAAAAAGATAAAAAGAATGATAAAAACTTCTAAAGCTTGGTATCAAATATGTAACACATAAAACTACAAGAGAATGGACAAGTGAAAATAAGGGTGATTGAATTAAAGAATTCTGCAACTTGGATTTATTCATTTGTGGATAAGCATTTTTTTCCTCTAACTGCACAGTTTTTAAACTTGCATAAAATATAAAAATATAAATTTTGTAGCATCAAGTTATCCTTGTGTGGTTTTATAAAGGTCAAATGTCCGGCTCCAAGCATTATAAGTATTTTATCTGTTGCAATCCATTAACTTCACATCTCTTATAACAAAATTTATCCAACACTACATATATTCATTTGTGGTAATGTCTTGAGTTAATCCGTATATTTTAAGTTCACTATTCTTTGGTTGCATGAGATCTTTAAATTTTAAATAAATTAAATATACAATATATGTATTCTTTGATGAAACAAATCGTACCATAATAAATAATAAGATAACTTAACCCTTTATTTGATTTTGAAAATCCATGTAAGACTAAATAAACCAGATCATGACTATCGCAACTATCGCAACCGTGGCGACTCAGATTAATGACGATAAACAAAGGATGTTTTCAGGCAACTCTTAATGTGGTTTGTTATTAATGATTGCTTTTGCAAATAGTCATGTAGATATTGCAATATTCTATATCTTAATTATGGATTCATAGTAAGTTTAAAAGACCGATTTGTAAATCACTAAATTTTAACGACAAATAATTCTCAGTCACGATTGGTCGATATGATGAACATTAGTTTGTAAACCAGATTCTTCATTGCAAATCACGAACCTAGTATACCCCTAAAAAAAGGTTACGAAACTGAGTTTAAATTTAAAATACAGGTTTTATTATGCAGTAATAATGACGACGATTATTATTGTATAATAATCAACTTTTAATAAAATAAATTTTTTTGCTTTTCTCTCAAACGTTGATGATTACATTATACAATGTCAAGTGAAATAACCAAGCATTGCAAAAATTGTCACTCGTTTAAGAACATCGAAAATTTTTCTGAAGAAAAAAGGAGCTGTAATGAATGTTTAGAACGTGCAAGAACAAATTCAAAACGGCGATATGAAAAAGAGAATGAAAAAAAATTTTTTAACTCAAAGGAAAATTCTATTCCTTCAAGTAATCTAACACAAGCCATCTACGATTCATTAATTTCAATACCGGAACTCGATGAAAATTTAGAGGGTGATGCTGGATTCTTTTTCGAGTATTGTGTTGATTTTACAGACCTTTTAGATTTTCAAGAAAGCAGCGATTTATCCGAATCTTCCATTGCAAATAAGCTAATTGAAAAAGTTCAAGCTGGTGATGGGTATCGTTATATATATCACACCAAAATTATGCACAAAAAAATGAAATGTGTTACAGTTATTTATAGATGTAATTGCCGTATAGATACTGTTAAAAAATCACGGAAACATTTAGATAAAGAAAAACAACGTGACACAGTACCCAGACTTAATCGATATGACTGTAACGGCAATGTTTCAATTAAAGTAGATAATAAGAGCAACCTTGCAGTTATTAAAATAAATCACCAACTTTTACATACACGACCAGAAAATATTACCACCACAAATGAAATAAAAGAATTTATTACAAATAATTTGGATTATACAGCATCCGAATTATATAAAAAAATTGTAATAAATGAAATGGATGGATTTAAGACATTAACTACGGATCAGGTCTATTATTGGTGGTCAAAAGCCAATATAATTCGGTATAAACGGCATGATAGTGAATCTTTATCGGCCCAACTTTTATTACAAGAAAAGAATTATTTATTTCTTTTTCGTTCATTAGAGCCAGTTGATTCATTTGCATTTTTAACACCATTTTTTTCTTTTTTGCCAAAAATGGCATATGAGTGTCTTTTAGTTGACGCTACTTACAACACAAACAAATTAAAATATGAACTTTATGTTCTAATGGCGACTATTGACTATACAGGATTTCCAGTTTCTTACCTTTATATTGCTTCCAATAAAAACCGTGATATGAGATCAATTTTAACCAAATGGTTTTTATGTTTGCGCAATCATGGTGTTAATAATATTAAAACATTCTTATCCGATAAGGATTTTGCACAGATCTCAAGTGCTCAGGCCGTATGGAAAGATGTAAATATACAACTTTGCAAATGGCATGTGAGTCGTGCTATCAAACAGAAACTTTCATCATCAAAAACATCAAGTAATATTTCTTATGATGCTACTGAAGCAAATCGTCAATGCTCTTTTATTGATCCAGCATGGATAAACACACGAAATGTACAATCATCAAACCAAAAAACTAATTCTAAAGTTTTTTGTGTACAATTTTATCGAAATATAATCCTCGACCTTGTGGAAAAGCACTTACGCCAACACATGCTATTACCAACTAATAATAAAGAATTCATTAATGATCCACAGCAAATACGTGCACTTGCGATTAAAGAAATGTTTGAGTTTTGTTACACGAATGACTTATTTGATGTATGGTGTTACCTATGGAATGAATGGTATCGTGATAGTCGTTGGAAGTTGTGGGCTACATCTTCAAATTCTGAAATATCACCATTGCTAACAACAATGATTGTTGAATCACACTGGAGAACTCTAAAACGTGACTATTTCTACAAGTTCAATCGACCACGCTTAGATCTTGTCTGTTTTATCCTTATTAGTCAAATAATTCCTGGACAAATTCAACGATATAATCTCCTTATTAATGGTCGGAAATTATCACCATGGCGCAAAGATATTAAATTGGAATGGAAAAAAGCAGCATTAAAACAAGTTATAAACAAAGACAAATATTTCGTTGATTATAATCGTTGGATTTGTTCATGCGCCTCATTTTTAAAAAGTAGATTTTTTATATGCAAACATCTTGTCGCACCTGTTGGAATGATGGATAGTGGTTTTTTTCATAAAGTATAAATTTATTTTTATTGCAATTCAGATCGATATGTATATATATTAAACTAAAACTTTACATTAAAGGTATGTCGAAATAAAACCTATCCGCTTATATCCAAAACTGACCAAACAATTTGGAAGTTAATTAAAGAAGACAAAGTAATAAGCAACAATTTCACAAATTTATGGCATGAAAATATGAATCTGACTTCAGATAATGAAATAATTGCTGAAAAAACAGACGAAACAAATTCTAGCGATAATGAAAATGCAGACGAAATTGCTGAACGGCTATCAAAAATATTAAATGAGGTATATTGTAAATTTATAATTTAATAATATAATATAATTATTAATACTAAAATTTTATATAGGCAAATACTTTTATTTCTAAGTCGTCTGAGCTCCCTCAGCAAAAAAAATGGCTGAAAAATATCGAATCAAATTTTAACCCGATAGAACGAATGGTTAATGATCTAAAAGGGTATGAAAATGCAAAAAAATCCAAAAAAACTTGGGCGGGAAGAAATAAAAATACATTTTATTGGGAATAAATTATATAATGTAGTTGTTTCAATTATATAATGTAGTTGTTTCTTTTACATTTACGAATAATGCAATATAGTACAAATAATTTGTCAAAATAGCTAATACAATTATTAAAACGTATGAATTATTCTGCAAAATTCAATTGTAGCGAATCAATTAATGCATATATATAATAATCAACTTATTCGAATTTTACATTCAAATTGTAGTGTATATAAATTTTAATATAATTTTCTGCTATTCAGTAAAGCATAATTCTTGTAATTTCGAAAACGGAACTTTAGTTCAGAAAATTTAAACTCAGTTTCGTAACTTTTTTTTAGGGGTATGCTAGGGTGGTTCATTGCAAATGACCGACTGTCATTAAAATGTTATTGTCCGAAACAAAATTTTCTACAACTCTTTGTTAACACTTCAATTTGCAATAGTGTCTTTTTAAGCGAGTGTTCTAAAATTGATGTGCTACGCATTTGTAAATGGAAAAATTTGTTCTAGACAAATTAGGCGCAGATGAATCGTGTCATTATAAAACAATGGCCTTTGTAGCACATTAAATTATATCTCTCAATTACATATCGCTATGTTAAATTCTGATAAATTTATAAGATCCAAATGTTATGGAAAATTTGCAAATTGCAACAAATGCAATACATTTACTGCTTTGTGTTATGGATGGTCTAGTGGAAATAAGGATGTTGACGATTACATTAAAGAATTACAACTTAATGCTACATCTCATATCAATGTAATCGAGTGGATTCCTTCTAGTAGATTAGATAATATTCGAAAGATTGGCGGCGGGAGATTTTTAGCAACTTGGCTAGATGGCATACGAACATACTCATGTGATAAAGAAGGTATACACATGCATTCACGTACACCACCATGCACGGTGAACATTAAGATATTGTCTTGCTCTAAGAATTCAATGGATATTTTAAACGATGTAAGATTATCAGTTATATTATTTATATGTAATTTATTAATAATGTTATACATAAATTCTAATATATTTTATACATTTATAAGTTTAAAAATCATGTACAATCATCAGAAGGTAAAAGAATCTATGGATTAACTCACAACACAATCTCAAACGAATATATGCTGGTATTTGATGAATTTGATTCCAAAAGGGTTATATTAAATGGAAAATGTGCAAAATGCACCCGATATAACACATCGCCAGCTTGGTGTCAAACATGTGACCCTCAGAGAATAACTCAAGGGTGGACAAGTGGAAATTAGGATGTCGATAATGATGTCGATAATTGTATTAGAAAATTTCAACTCAATGCTATTAAATCTGAAGATGTGATCGAGTGGATTCCATTTAATAGATTTCGTAATATTAAAAAAGTTGGTAAAAACTTTTCAGCAATTTGGTTAGATGGTATACGAATAACTTTAGGTGGATTTGGAAATTACACACAATCACGCACAAAATCATATAAGGTGAAGCTTAAAATATTAACCAGTTCACAGAATTTGTCAGATATATCAAAAGTAAGTTAAAATATTTAAATTATTATTAAATTATTATTATTTTATTACATATAATTTTAATATTTAAACATTTAATAGTTTATAGATCATATACAATTAAAGAATAGCAATCTCAAAGTATATGGGCTAACTAAAAAAAAGACTACAAATAAATATATGTTAGTATTTGACGGATTTGGATCTAAAAGAGATAAAAAGAATGGAAAATGCGCAAATTGTAACCGATTTAACACTTCTAAAGCCTGGTGCAAGACATGTGACCTTAAAAAAATAACACAAGGATGGACAAGTAAAAATAAGAACGTCGATGATTGTATTAAAAAATTTCAACTTAACGCTACAGACTACGAAAATGTTATCGAGTGGATCCCTTTTAATAGATTGGATAATATTCAAAAGAATGACAATGGATTTTCAGCAATCTGGTTAGATGGTATACGAATAGCTTCATGTAAATTTTATGAATATGATAAATTTTATGAATCCGTAGCATGACAGAACTTCTTTTTAATTGGCTATCATGTCAGATGATCTTCATCAAATATGATTGGCTGATTTAATATCAGTAAATTGTAAGTTTGATACTTTCGATATATTAAAATATAAAAAACCTTCGCTGTTCAATCTATGTTATGTAAACTTATCAAAGGACTTATTTAATAGCTCTTATCGTTATGTTAAAAATTATGATATATAATATGATGTTCTAGAATTATTGATCACTAAAAACATTAAATACATTAATATCATTCAACGTTATAATCTTTAATATTGATACTGTATTTTACTCTTTTTTAACATGAATGCAATTTTTCAAACATTAATACAAATATTATTTATTATATAGATTCTATTGTTACAGTAAATATAACATGCACCC
>QKWP01001035.1:109088-135853 GCA_003550325.1 Gigaspora rosea
TGTTTTCTAAGTAAAAAGTTGCGCGTAAAAATAAACCTCGTTATAGTTAGGGTTAGGGTGAGGACAACGTAGGGTTAGGGTTGAGTTTATTAGTAAAATTTCACAAGGAATATTTTTAATTAGGCCGCAGAAGGTGGTTTCCTAATTAAAATTTAGAGCTATTCGCGTTTTTTTGTAAAAAAGTTGTTTCGTTTCGATTTTTACGTTACACCTGATCCTGAAATTCGATTGGTCGAAATCACGTGGGGGTAAAATTTTTTGTGGGATAGCTATGGGCGTTAAGAAAATACACACAGTCACGTTCACAATCATATAAAGTGAAGCTTAAAATTTTGGCTGGTTCTCAAAATTCAATGGATTTTTTACAAGAAGTAAGTTAAAGTTTTTCAATATTTAATGTATACAAATTTGTTTGATTCATATTACATATTTATAAGTTTAAAGGTCTAATGCAATTAAACAATAATGAGCTTAAAGTATATGGACTAACACGAAATACTGAAACAAATGAGTATATGTCTGTATTTGATAAAGTTAGCTCTAAAAGAGATGAAATGAATGGAAAATGTTTAAATTGTAAACAATATAACACATCGCCAGCTTGGTGTCAAACATGCGACCCACATAAAGCTGTACAAAGACTGACAAGTGGAAATAAGGATATTGATGATTGCATCAAAGAACTTCAACTTAAAGCTACATTTTATGATAATGTGATAGAATGGATTCCCTTTGATAGGTTAATTATAATTCAACAGATCGAGGACAGAATTTTAGCGACCTGGTTAGATGGTGTACGGCTAATTCAAGAAAGTCATGATGGACATGAAAAGTACACACGGTTGCGTACACCACAATGCAGAATTACACTTAAAACATTCTCTCAAAATTTACTAGATATTTTAAGAGAAGTAAGATTATTTTATATAATGAACAATATGTTTATATTAATTCTATTTATATGTATAAGTTTAAAAGCTATGTGCAATTAGAGAGTGAACCTTATAAATCAGCCACTAAAATCTGTGGATTAACTCAAAATACAGCAACAAATGAATATATGTTAGTATTTGATGATTTTGGTTCAAAAAGAGATAAAAAAACATGGGAAATGTGCGAATTGCAATCAATATAACACATCTGAAGCTTGGTGTCAGACATGTGACCCTCATATAACAACGCAAGGATGGACAAGTGGAAATAACGATATTGATGACTGCATTAAAAACTTTCAACTTAAAGTTACAAATTACGAGAAGATAATCGAATGGATTCCTTTTAATAAATTAGTTAACATTCAAAAGATTGGTGGTAAATCTTTAGCAACCTGGCTGGATGGTGTTCGACATGTAGATGAACATAAGGATGAACATATACAATCTCGTATTTCGTCATCTAAAGTGGAACTTAAAATATTAACTACCGGTAGTTCGTCAGATATTTTAAGAGAAGTAAGATAAACTACTTTGGATTATTATTCAATGTAGCTTTAGTTTAATTAATATTTATTTAAAAGTTTATAGATCATATTCAATTAAAAAAGAATGGATGGGAAATATATGGATTAACTCAAAATACTACTACAAATGAATATATGTTGGTATTTGATGAATTTGGTTCTAAAAGATATAAGCATAATGGAAACTGTACAAATTGCAAACGATATAACACAGATTTCGTACATGTGATCCTTATAAAACAACGCAAGGGTGGACAAGTGGAAATAACGATGTTGATAATTGTATTAAAGAATTTCAACTTGATGCCACGGAATATACAGATGTAATCGAGTGGATTCCTTTTAATAGATTAGAAAATATTCAACAAGTTGGCGAAGAATTTTTAGCAACCTGGTTAGATGGTATACGATCTATTTCGTATGATGACGACGATAGTAAATTCACACAATCACGCACACCATCATATAAAGTGGAGCTTAAAGTGTTACATGGTTCTCAAAATTCATTATACTTTTTAAGTGAAGTAAGCTAAATTTTGGTTTATTGCATACAATTTTGTTTCATTGTATGAATTTAATATACACATGTGTTCACTATTTATAAGTTTAAAGATCTCAAAGACAAGCTTAAAGTATATGGATTAACTCGAGATACTGTGGCAAATGAATATATGTTAGTATTTGATAAATTTGGCTCTAAAAGACATAAAAATAATGGAAAGTGCGCAAATTGCAGCCGTTATAATACTTCTAATGTCTGGTGTCAGACGTGTGATCCTCAGAAAATAACACAAGGATGGACAAGTGGGAATAAGGATGTTGATGACTGTATTAAAGAATTTCAACTTAATGCTACAGAATACGGAAATGTTATTGAGTGGATTCCTTTTAATAGATTAGATAATATTCAAAAAAATGTTGACGGATTTTTAGCAACCTGGTTAGATGGCGAAAGAAAAGCTTTTTTAAAGGTATAGTGTAATACAATATAAATATAAATGCCGAATTATTTGTTGTACATACAAAAATCAGCGGTTTATATAAACAAAGTTAGAATAATTTTAAAAATTAAAATAAATTAGTCGAAAACAATTTAAAAATTGATTTTTAATCTTATGTAAATATAAACAAGAATATTTCAATATATTTTTCAATTTTTCAATACTATAAAATTTTGCGAGGAGTTGTTAATTTTTACGAGGAGATCTACATAAATTATCAACTCTGATTGGTTAGAATCTATGTAAATCATATGATCATCATATGGTTTGTTATGATTTGCATAATTTGCAACCAGGGCCAGTGATTTTCTGCGGTGACAAAATCAAAATTATGTGGTGACAGAATTTAAATTATGTGATGTGATGTGAACCATATTTGCCAAATTATGTGCGATTCTGCGGTATATTTGGCCAAATTATTTGCGATTCTGTGGCATGCTTACGAAATTATGTGTAATTCTGTGTTATACATAAACTAAAATTTGTCGGAACTTTCTGGACTTTGTTTCGAAAAAATTTTCATGACCTTGCTCGTAATTTGAGTTCATTAAAATTCTACGTCGGGAGATACCGGATCTGTTAGATTTTATATATCGACTTGGCAAATTATGTGACAATTCTTATAAATTTGCATATTGTGTGCTATTCTGCGGTGATAAACACCAAATTATGTGATATAGGCGTATTTATGTGAATTCTGTGGTATTATGTGAAACACATAAAATCACTGGCCCTGTTTGCAACGTGATTACTATTAAAAATGATCTACGTTACACTCTACCTTTAACATATGAAGCAACTGAAAATGAATTGAAAAACATACAATCACGTACATCACCATGCATTGTTATGCTTAAAATCTTAGATTTAAGCGAAGTAAGTTGAAATTTGGTTTATTACAAATATTTAATCAATATTATAAATATTTATTATATTTATTCATAAGCTTAAAGCGCAATTAAAGAACTATCAATTTAAAATATATGGATTAACTCAAAACACCGCCAAAAATGAGTATATGTTAGTATGTGATTTTAAAAGAAATGATATGGGATATGGAGAATGTGCAGATTGCAACAGATACAACACATCGCCAGCTTGGTGTCAGACATGTGACCCCCCGAAAACAACGCAAGGATGGACGAGTGGAAATAAGAATGTCAATGATTGTATTAAAGAATTTCAACTTAATGCTACAGAATACGAAGATGTAATCGAATGGATTCCTTTCAATAGGATAAGTAATATTCAAAAGGTTGGAGATGAATTTTCAGCGATTTGGCTAGATAGCATACGAACGACTTTATATGAAAATAAAGAGAAAAGCTTTACAAAATCACGAGCATCATCATGCAAAGTAGCGCTTAAAATATTACATAATTCACAAAATTCATTAGATTTTTTGAGTGTGGTAAGTTAAATTTTATTTTACCATTTACTGTATACAAATTTACCATGTATTCATAATTTATAATAGTTTAAAGACCATATGCAATTAAAGAATATTAAGGTATATGGATTAACTCAAAACGCAGTAACAAATGAGTATATGTTGGTGTTTGATGAATGTAAGTATTTAAGAAACCCTTTTAATAGAAAGTGTACAACGTGCAATAAATTTAGCGCACATATCGCTTGGTGCAATACATGCGACCCTCAGAAAGCAACACAAGGATGGACAAGTGGAAAAAAAGATGTCGATGATTTAATTAAAGAATTCCAACTTGAAACAACGAGACATCAGGATGTAATCGAATGGATTCCTTATAATAGATTAAATAATATTCAAGAGATTGGTCAAGGAGGATTTGGCAAAGTATTTTCGGCAACATGGTTAGATGGTAAAAGAATAGTTTTATATGAACGCATACAATCACGTACGCCATCGTGTATAGTTGCGCTTAAGACACTATCTGGCTCACAAAAGAATTTTTTAAGAGAAGTAAGTTAAATTGATTTATTTATGGTCTAATATAGATAAATCATTAACATTTATAGTTTTATTTTATTTAACAAGTTCAAAAGCTATATGCAATTGCAATATAATTTAGAAAGTAATCTTGAATTGTATGGACTAACTCAAAACACTGCTAATAACGAATATTTGATGGTATTTCAATATGCAAATAGAGGAAGTCTTCGTAATTTCCTATTATCAAAGTTTAAAGAGCTTAATTGGAAAAATAAATTAAAACAACTTGTTGATGTATCAACAAATTTGATGAAAGTACACGAAGCAGGATATGTTCATGGAGATTTTCATAGCAGTAATATATTGCAAGATCAATATATTAATGGAGATCTAATATCTTATATCGCAGATCTAGGATTATCTAGAAAAAATGATGAACCTGATTTAGAAGGTAGTATTTATGGTGTTTTACCTTATGTTGCTCCTGAAGTGTTAAATAAACAGCCATATAAGACAACAGCAGACATATATGGTTTTGGTATTATTATGGCCGAAATGTCTACAGGAAGACCACCTCACTATGACGTTGAGTATGATGAAATGCTGGCTATTCAAATATGTAATGGATTACGTCCAGACTTTGCTAAAGGCACACCAGAATGCTATATTCAATTAGCCAATCAATGTATGGATGCTAATCCTCTTAACAGACCATCGGCATCTGCAATTCATAATAAATTAGAAAAGTGGTATAATACGTTAGATTGGAATTTTGCAACAAATGAAAATAATTTAGCAGTATTGAAAGCATTCCAATCTGCAGATATAATTATTCCAACATTATTAAATAACGATAAATTGCCGATTTATCCTAAAGATAAACTTACAAGCAAATTGCTTAATTTCAAAAACCTTTCAGAGCCAATTAATTCATTTGGTAAATAATTATAACAATTGTACCTAATTTAATCGATTAAAAATCTTAATTACTTTAATTTATTTAGATTCTACTATAAATAATTTTTCAATTTCTGATGATGATTATATCCGTAAGTATTTAAAATTCAAAAATTCCAATCGACTAATTTTTTAAGCATATTATTAATATACTGTATATACTGTAAATGCTTTGATTTTTGTAGTTAATGAATAGATCCTATTCAAATTGTTTAGCAGCTAAATCAGGATCACGTAAGATTAATCAATAACTCCCTGGGCTTATACTCAATGGTCCAAATTATTACTATTGCAAAAATACTGTATTATAATAAAGTTTATTTAGTTATTTATGTTATTGGTTCTAGATAGTCTAATTTTTACTTGTGAAAAATTTTATTTCTAGTGAATTTAAAATTTATAGCCACATTTAATAATTGGGCTCTCGAATAACTCGAATTTGTCATTATTCAAATCATGTAATTTATAAAATATTTGCCTTTATAAGTAGTAACTTCAAGACTCGAATAACTCGAATAAATTAACTCGATCAAAATAATTCAAATATTCTATATTTACTGTAATTCATGAATCATGAATTAACACTAATTTAACCATTCGATTTTTTTATTATATATGCCGTTAGCCAGAAAATGTAATTTACGAAGTTTCAGCATGGCTCTATTTTTGGTTATGCTGATCTATAAACTAGTCAGTAAACTGAGAATATAACTCTTTTAGACGTCCCCGCAAAAAGGTAACCCTAAACCTCACTTAGCCTTTTTTGGGGGATGGCTAAAGCCAGGCGCATTTATATGGTTTGATTATTTAATTAAAATTAGGGTAAGGGCTAGTTAGAGATTAGGGTTAGGGCTTGACTTATAAGTAAAATTGTCTTCCCAACATTTTTTATTAATGCTCCTAGTCAGGTTTAGACACTCGTTTTTTGTATTTTCGGCGTTTTTCACTTTTTTTCTTTGTTTTTTGTCTCGTCGGGAAGATCAAATTTTACGATTTTATTGGCTTTCTATCACGTGAACGCGACAAAAACACGAAAATATAAAAAATGGCTGCCTTGGCTCACTAAGTAAAAGTGTCGGGAATGCGATTTTGTTATACAAAAACTACTCTCTATGCCCTTAATCTAACCCCCTAAACCTAATATCAATCGATTTTAATTAAAAATCAGAAAAATCATCCCCGCTTTAAAGCAGAGTCACATGACTATGATTTACGGGAAATTAAGCAGGGACTCACTAATATAGTAATACAAGAATTCGAATAGAGTTACAAGTATCAAAAGTTACAAGCCGAATTCAATAAATAGCCTTCAGATAAGGATTTTTACTTTATTGGGTTATTAATTTTCTTTATTGTATTTTTATTGTTTATATACATTGAAAATTTTTAGAGCGTTTACTTAATGACGCCATCACAATTGATTACCCATTAAGTATAGAATTACTAAAATGGGATACTGTTATCAAAACGGAATTGTTGTTTAAATAATAACTATACATTTTCATTACATAAAGGAACCTATATGAAATTTTCATTCGTGACAGTAGGAAAGTACAGAGTTCGTCTGACCCAACATTTCGCTTTCGTCATTGCTGGAGTACTTATTTTTAAGACACGTACGTAATATGCTGATGATTTTATAGTAATCATTTTCTACGCAACCATGTTCTGCTAATTCCGACTCACTTGCTGGTTTAATCTTCCACTTTGCTGCCAGATCTTCATGCAACATTTCGAAAAACCAACACATAATTTCATTAAAATCGGTTATGTAATGGGGACCAAATTTCCAATCTTTGAAGTCAGTAGATATTGCGTCACGCCATTTTTTTTTAATTCCACGATAATGCATGATTTGGTCATCCGAACGGTTATGACAAGCTTTTGCACGAAGTTGATTTGTGAACTTATTATGTGTTCCAACAAGACCTCCCGGTTGATGGCTAGAATGATGTATTTTTGTTTCATCACCATTTTCATCATGGCCTCTTTCTCCCCAACACAAAGCACCACACCAGAAACATGGTTCCGTGCATCCAAGTCTTTTCTTAATCAATTCATCATCAGATAGATTTGGCAGTGATTCTTCTTCTAGTTGATAACGACCACTCCCTTTAGCATCGAGCTCTTTTATGATGGCTTCATGGAATAAGTCAAAATTTTTAGTAATTGAATCCAATTGATATTCAATACCATCAACTTGTATCATATAATTATTTACAAATTTTTTGATATTTTCATAATTTTTGCAATTACGAATTTCCTGATGAACACAATCAAACTCTGTATTAAAAGTTTCTTTATATTTTTGTCCTTTCTCTTTTCTTGCATATTTATCAACATTATTTTTAAACCACTCATCAATACTTTCTTGAGGCTCTAAAAAGTGTTGTAATGCTTTATCTTTATCACCATCATGAACTTGTTCAGCAAGTTCAATAAAATATTTAAGCCTAATTGTTTCGGAATTTTTTATCCAAGAGATGCCAAGTACATCATCCCTTCGATCCTGGTATTCTGCATTTACCGCTTTTTTATGAATAGCCCTCAATAAATAAACTCCAGTTAAATGACCTTTATATATATATGAATGACCATATTGAAGGCGAAGTTTAATAATTTCTATATATTCATCTTTCCTTTGATCAAGTACACTAAGTGGTGTATTATCTTTATCCCATTTGTATTGAATATCTACCATTTTTTCTCTAAAATTTAATAACGTGTACACGTGAATATTCATTTCAAAATTAGAATTAAATACTACATTAAGATTAGTTGAAAATTCTTTCAATTTTTTTTCTGTTTTATCTTTAAGATCACGCACAATTCTGGGATTAAACCTTTTAATATTGCGTAAAATTTGTTCTACCACAATATTAATTTCTTTTTTAAGTCTTGCAATATTATTTTGTTCCACGTTAGCATCGATATTAGATAATTCTGGAATAATCCTGAATTTGTAATTGTTAAAAAAGTTAGATGTCCACATAGTTCCATATTCCTCATTTACTATATTATCTATCTCTTCATTTATAAAGTCTTCATTTTCTGCTGATACTTTGTCACGTAGTAATCTCCATATTTTATTTGCTGCTTCTTCAAGTTTCTTTTCATCAAGCAACTTCTCCCACGTGCTTAAGATCTTTTCTAGTGTCCTGTCAATAAATGTAGAAAACCTATTTCGCATTAAAGTGCCCTCAAGCATATTTTCAATCTTTGAGGATATAAATTCACGACGAGAGACAATATAATTAATAATAGTTTGGTTAGTCTCTTCTTTACAGTTCTCATCCCTTTTTTTTTCAAGATATTTATCTAATTTATTTCTCTCTTTGTTTACTTTTTTACAAACTTTACAATCTAGCTGACTTTTAAACTCAGGAATATCATTTAACTTTTTAATCAAATTTTCACATTTTGAACTAATTGAATTAATTGAATTCACACTTGAATCTTTCTTTAAAAGCCATTCATAAACAATAGATCGAATTTTAGTTTCGATCAATTCCTTATGTTTCAAAAATGCTAAGTCAATAGTTCCTTTCAATTTTGCAATTTGTTTCCCAAGCTCAATAAAATTATGAGTTTCTACAATTTCTTCGAACGAGGAACTTTCACGAGATACTGCATCCCAATAACTTTTAATTAGTAAACACCAATCTGAAAATTTTTTTCTACTTTGTGAATTTTTACAGTTATCAATTATAGAATTGTATAAGTCGACAACGTCATTATGATATTGTTTCGATGGTGGAGAATAAGCAGTTATACCATCTTTAAATGACGTAAATATTTTGAGAAGTTTTTTATCCTTCACCTCACTAAGATACTCAAGGTTGCGTGCTCTTATCTCACTATCTTTTTCTTTGACTGTTTCTAAAATTTCTTGGAAATTTTCATGAAATTTCTGTTCAAGATCTATTAACTTTGTCGTATTCTTTGCTGCAACATGTTGTACCATAAGTATGTCAGGGTAAATGTCAAGACGACCCATTATAAAAATAGTTATCTGAAAGATTTTAGTTAACACTCTTGCAGATTCTACAAGTATGTTAATAATTGTTAAATTGCTTATTCGCATTACAAAAGTTGCTAGCATACGGTCCTTCTTTTCTGATTCTGGATCACTCATTTTTTCTGGTGCACCAAGTCCCTCTGTGTCAATCAAAATAAAAGCATCAACACCAAGTTGTTTAGATAAGTCTTTTTCCAAAAATAAGAATTGCATAAAAATTCCCCTAGTACAACGTCCAACTGAAACAGCAAATTTACATCCAAAGAGTGTATTTAGAAGAGTGGACTTTCCAGAAGATTGTAATCCAAGTATACTAATTACAAAAATCTTAAGTTTGGGAATTTTTTTACTAATACAATTACAAACAGCTAAGAACCATGCTTCAGACATAGTCGCAGAATCACCATCAAGCAATTCTATAGTATGTCCACTAATTAACAGCTCTGCATAATATTCCGGTAATTTCGAAATGTTTTTTTTAGTTAGAACATTTTTGGAAATAATTTTTTTTGGATCCGAAATAAAAATTTTATACATATGCCCTAATTCACGAAAGAAATGTTCGATTCTCAAGCTTGTATTATCAACTTCATAAAGTTTCGTAATTTCTTCACGAATCTTGTTCATCTTTTCTTGATCATTATTCATAATGTTCGCATTAATTCTTTTCTTTTCGATATAACGTCATTCCAAGGTTTAGAAGTCTCTACTGTAGAAAGTCTGGATATCTCTTTTTCAAGATGAGCCAAAGCTCTTCTTCTCACTCTAATTGGCAAAACTATAATAGAACTGAATGATTGCATTAATTCTTGCAACTCTGGTGTGCATTCCCAAAATTGTAAACAATCGGACCCGCTTTGTTTTGTTTGAAGTTGCATAATCTTTAATCTAATATAACGGCAAGTTTTTTCCTTAATAAAATCTATAATTTTCTGAGATTCAACACACTCTAAATTTTCGGCAAATTGAAGTGTTTTTCCCATTTTTAACGTATTAATCGAAAATCTACCAGAATCTGTAGGATTATGATCTAAGACATCTTTAAACATTTTACAAGCTACTTGTATTGTTTTATAATCCATTAAAGATTTTGTATCAATTGTGTAATTATCCTTTCCTTTTACACTGTTTTCAGGATTCACATAGATATATATAACCTTTTTTGAACCAATTAAATTTGTGAATTCAACCATTTGATTTTCGTCATAACCAGGCATTAAGAAAACTAAAAAACAAGATGGCAATTGTTTTAGAAATTCTATTTGATCAGGATAATCTAAGGCATCACCGTGTAAATTTGCAAGTAACGCAATCTCATTTCGCCCTTCTTCTTTATAGTAATTTTTAAAAACACTATTCCATAGATCAACACCACAAGTCTCTTCTGTCAACCAAACAAATTCAACACTCCCATTAATCATAAGTGGAATTCCATAATCGGCTCTTGGCTCAGAATGTGATGTGAACATATATTTTGAAACCATCAACTGATTAAGTATGGTACTTTTGCCTTGAGGGTTCATTCCAATCCGAACTGCGACGATCATTTTAAAAGAATCTTCAAAAATACGGTTTTCCATAATCGATCCATTGCTTGTATACCATTTGATAGCTGTACCAGCATATGAAGGAAGTATTACTTTAAATTTCTCTGCTTTATCTAAATTAGGCATCAATAAAGGAAGTGCAATTGGAAATTGAGATATAATTCGAAAAATATCTTGTACAAGGTAGTTTCAGTAGAGGCAAATAAAGCAGCAATGCAATCAAATCGAGATAATCTGTTGTTCTTTATTAGTTTTTGGTTTTCAAGCTTTGATTCATTATTGGTAGATTCTTCATCATCCGAAGATTCCGCATCATTAAAAGATTCCTCATCTTCATCGTTGATTAAATTCACAAAGTTTTCTGCTTTAAGAATATCAACATCCCACATTTTAACTTTTTGTAGAATGTATGGAAGAATGGCAGCCACATTTCCATAAATTTCACAATATGATAATTTAGGTTGAGGAATGATTTTATTAAGTATAAAATATTGTTGGGGTTCAATTAAAGGCAATTCTTCGCCCAAAATTGAGTACCATTTCTTATTTATTTTTAAAACTTCATTCTCTTTTGGTGAAAATGGTGGATAAGGCGGAATTTGAGATGGAATGGGTGATTGTAATTTCTTGTATGCTTGATGATTTCCACAATTTGCAGATAGCTGGAGCCATCGTAATGCTTTTTTACTACTTTTTTTGACTCCAATTCCGTTTAAGTAACAAATTCCAAGTTGACACTGTCCATTTACGTTACCACCTCGAGCAGATTTTTTGTACCATTTAAATGCTTTCGCATAATCCTTTTTGACAAAAATTCCGCTATGATAGCAAACTCCAAGATAATACTGTCTATTTATATCTATATCTTGTGTGGATTTTTCATACCAGTGTAGTGCTTTCTGTTCATCCTTTTTGACTCCAATTCCATTTTTATAACAAAATCCAAGTTTGCGCTGTCCCTTTATATTTCCACCTTGCGCAGATTTTTCATACCATTGAAATGCTATCGTTTCATCTTTTTCGACACCAATTCCTTTTTGATAACAAACTCCAAGGCCGCACTGTCCATTTATATCTCCTCCTTGCGCTGATTTTTCATACCATAAAAATGCTTTCGAATCATCTTTTTCGACACCAATTCCGTTTTTATAACAAAATCCAAGATTGCACTGCCCATTTGTATCTCCGCCTTGCGCTGATTTTTTGTACCACAGAAATGCTTTTGCATCATCTTTTTTGACTCCAATTCCGTTCTGATAACAAAGTCCAAGATTATTTTGCCCTAACGAATTTCCACCAAGTGTAGATTTCCTGGCCCATTGAAAAGCTTTTGCATCATCTTTATCTGCTCTGATTCCAAAAAGAAAACACAAAGCCATCAAACCTTGTCCTAAATGGTTTACATTATTAGCAGATTCATGGAAGAATTTGAACATATCTTCGTTTATATCACACACTCCATTTCGAACCCAGTCTGCAAGAGTAGCCTGTGCTAAACAATTTCCATCTTCAGCAGATTTCATATACCATTTTAATGATTCCAATTCGATTTTTTGAGTGCCGATTCCATTGCGATAACAATATCCAAGATTACATTGTCCTAGATGGTTCCCGCCTTCAGCAGATTTTTTAAACCACTCAAACGCCTTTCGTTCATCTATCTTTGTGCCTAGGCCATCTTTGTAGCATATTCCAAGGTTATTTTGATCCCAATGTTTTCCAATTTCAGCGAATTTCGAGTATAAAGAAAACTTTAAATATTTTAAAGGGTCCTGGAAAATTTTATTATAAATTGACATTATGATGTTTTAAAAATTGACAAATTAACTATATAAAACATAATAGAATAAAGCATACTTACATTTTCTATTATTGGGTTTAGAAATAAAAATGAAGTATTAAGTACTAATGTAAATTTATAAATATAAATAAGAATAATTGAAATATACAAACGAGTTGAAATTTGTTCATTCTCCCACATTACTATCCGATTGCGACCATATTCTTTGGCCTTTCTACAAGCTTCTTCGGCATGATTTAATAAATCCTTAGACTTTTTTACCGAAGAGTTTACTTCAGAAATACCAATACTAAACGTAATCGACGGTAGTATTTCGTCATTAACAATAAACTGATAAGTTACAATAGAAGATCGAATTTTTTCAGCAACTCCATAGGCTAACTTTAAATTTGTATTAATTAGAAGAATAGCAAATTTTTCTCCCTCATATCTAGCAAAAACATTTTTATCCCAACATTCATTTTGAATTAACTTTGATAATTCTACTAAAATGTAGTCTCTAGCCTCATGGCCATAGTTTTTATTAATTTTTCCAAAGTAATCTGAATCACAAACCATTAGCAATAAACTCATATTTTGACCATTCCTAAATCCAGTTTCCGAGCTTTTCAACAAGTAATCAATGTTATAAATCTGTAAAAGTGGATCAATGAAATTCTTAAACTCTCCTGCGGGAAGGTATTGAAAAGTACTACGCCCTATTTCAATTCTGTCATTTTTTTGTAAAGTATGAGAAGTACGAAATTTAAGTTGTTTTCCATTAATAAAAATTCTTGATTTCAAACCAATGCCGACGATATCAACTTTTCCTTTGTTATTTTTAATTTTTGCATGCGCCTCATCAATTCTTAGGTCTTTTATAACGATGTAATTTGAATCTTTCCTTCCTACAATAATTTCGCATTCAGGGAGGAAAAGGTATTGATTTCGAGGTGATCCTTCAATAATTCTTAAGCAAGCTTCCTCTTTTGTTATAGATTTATTTTTTTTATAAGAAATTTTAACTTCAGACATAGTTTCGTCCATGTTTTCGTAAAGAATAATGCCGATGAAATTAATTTAAAACTTTCAATCGCTTTAAATAGATTACCTCTACCTTTGTACGTACGTACATACATACGGTGCGAGAAATCTAAAAACCATAATTACACCTTATGGAAAACAAAGTAAACAATGGAACCAAATATTTTCTAAATAATTAACATCAATGAAGTGTGCATGTAAATACTTTGTTGAAACCAGATAATGTAACCTATAATCAAGTTACACATTAAAAAATTTCACAGTGTATTTTGTCTCTATAAGGGTAGCTGTGGTTCTTGCACCGTACATATATCTTATTTTTGTGCTATTTAACTTCGTATGTATATCTTATTTTGTGCTGTTTAACTTCGTACGTATATCTTATTTTTGTGCTATTTAACTTTGTACGTATATCTTATTTTGTATCTTATTTTTTGTGCTATTTAATTGTGCTATTTAACTGTTAAGACAAAGACTAATAGAAAGGCATTTAAGTGATTGGCTAATTTACGTTAATAAGGTTCATGTAAATCTAATACATGTAATAACAAAAAAATGTTATCTCCGGATAACTCCTGATTTCAACATTTTGTAACCCACTTATTTTCGAAATAAGTTAATTATAAATCACCCTAATACTAACATGTGTATTTACTTTTTAAGTTGTGCAATTTTCTAAATAACATTCATGCGAGTTATTAGGCGAAAATACAAACTATATCTGTTATTTTCTATAGCATGTACATGAATAGTTTTCTATTAAATGCGGCGCCAGAAAGCTAGGAACACAATTACACCTTATCGTCATAAAGGAAAAATACGTATAAATACCGTAAATCGCCGAAGGGTCTTAATTTGGTTTATTCTAATTTCTTAGTTTGTCCTATTTGTATACTCCGGGTCTTTTACATTTTACCAAAACTTTATCTTAGGTTGTAGCTAGAGGGATCTTATATCGGCGATTTACGGTAGCTTTATATTTTAAGAAATAGTGTAACTTCTGAACTTGTAGCTTGTATTATGCGTTACATTACATATTACGCAAAGCACGTACGGAATTAGTCAATAAATTAATAGTACAGTCAGACCCCCTAAGTGCACATTCCCTAAGTGCACGGTATATGAAAACCCCCCTAATGTGCATACCTTTGCTTGGTCCCAACTCATATAATAATTATAAAATTTAACCTCCCTAAATGCACACCTCCTCTAAGTGCACATTTTGCATTTTTTTTCACTATGGTCCCAAGGGGTGTGCACTTAGGGGGGTCTGACTGTATAATTTTTAGCTAATCAAGATTGGAATTTCTTCTTGATTCCTGATTCTCAGTGTGATACGCGGAAAAGCACTGTGGATAATTCTAATGTAGATGGGAGTAAAAGGTGAGTATTTTTTTTGGACCAAACTTATCAAATTCTGGTCAAAATTAAAATTAAATTTTAATTTTGACCAGAATTTAGATGGGTTTGCCCAAAAAATACTCATTTTTTTACCCACCTACCTTAGGATTATCTGGGTCCTATTAGGCTTCAATATTACAGTATTATACGCAGTATTGGCAGTTTTTATCAGCTAAATCAAATTTTTGGCCATTTTTGGCCCAGCCAAGGCCAATAGCCAAACTTTGGCCCATATGCTCCAATTTTTGGAATTTATAAGTAGAGCTTATTTTTTTAAAAATTTAAACTAAATAACCTTTGATCTACTGGTCTGTATTAAATGATTTTACTACCAAAATGTTCGTCTCTTTGAGCTGATTCCAATGAGCCCAAAACCATGAAAATCCAATTACAGGATCATGAGAAAATGTGCTGTCAAATAAGATGACACACCTGTATAGTGAGGAAATTGGTTAGACATAGGTCTAACCAATTTCCTTACTATACAGGTGCGTTACCTTATTTGACAGCACATTTTCTCATAATCCTGTGATTGGTTTTGGGCTTAGATCAAAAGTTATTTAGCTTTAAAGTTTTTAAAAAAATAAGCTTTACTTATAAATTCCAAAAATCAGAGCATATGCAAAAGTTTTTATAATATTAGCCAATCATATTACAAGCTTTGCTTATACAAATATTGGCCATTTTGGGAAAATAATTTTTTGCCCTTTTCGGCCATTGGCCATGGCCAATAGTTAGCCAAATGTCCAAGTGCTATTTTTTATGAAAATTAATTTTTAAACCAGATATTTGATTTAATATAATCTGCACTAAATTTTTTATAAGAAAAGTATTTTGATAATCAAAATAAATCAGATATATACACATATTTACTATATTAATATAAAAAAGCTTAATTAATAAAAAATATCTCATAAGTTATTATTTAATTATTATAACTAATTTTTACCTCAAGCCATCTTTTTTGATACTGGCTTATCAAAATTTTATAACTAGTAAATAAATAGGCAAGCAATTTCATACTATTTGTTATAGTAATACTAAAGTATTGCTCATAATATATTGTATTAATGTAAAATAAGCAATAGAGCAGTCTAATTTATCACAGTAATAAAATGTCACTACTATTAGAGAATTATAGAATACAGAGGAAGACTTGAATAATTAAAATAATAAATATAACATATGGGGTGAGTTAGTAGAAAAGGGACAAATTTTTTCTAAGTAAAAGTTTTCTTGACTTTAAGCTTAAATATCTTAACAACTATCTTAATAAAATTAATAATTTTTTTTTATTTTAATTCTATATAATTTCAAGATTAAAATAAAAAAAATTTTAGCAAATTTGATTAAATAGTAGTCAAGATATTTTAATTTAAAAATTAAAAAAATTTTACTAAAAATAATTTGTCCCTTTTCTACTGACTCACCCTCATATATTATTGGATTAAAACTGTTTTAATATATAAAAAGTAAATGCAGTTCCAAACTTTATATTAAATAATTAATAAAATATTTTTATAATTTTTATAGAATATTATAATATATTGCAACACATTGCACTCTATCACAGAATTACAAAATCTACCTTTATATGCATATTTCAAATTCAAGCCTTGCTGATTGTTTATATCATTAATGATAATGATGATCTATACTCATATTCAGGTTTAAATTCAAACCTAGCAAATTGTTTATATCAATGAGGCAGTGCTTTTGTTTACTTACACCCATTTTTTCTTTGCAATACTGTTTTTATATAAAAAAACATAAAAGACACAAATTATGAATAGAATCTACCTAATAAAAATGTAATAGGTGTTGATAATATAAGAAGTTCTTTTGATAAAGCATGTCAAGATAGTACAAACATTAATAGTGGCTTATATATTGATAATGTGAACTTTATGTGGACTTTGATATAAACACTGGTATAGACTTTAATGTGAACTTTAATATAGACTTTGATATAAATACTAGTATACTGTTTTTATATAAAAATATAGAAGATATAAATCATAAACAGAACATATTTGATAAAAACATAATCAGTACTGATAATATAAGATGTTCTTTGGATAAAGCATGTCAAGATGGTACGAACATTGATAGTAGCTTAAGGGTAGAGTTAACGTGATAGGGCAAATTAATGTAGATCATTGCTAAATTTTTTTTATATAAGATAAAATATAATAAGACGTCATTTTGCTTATAATGCTTATATATATATTAAAAAAAAATAAGCCATGATATATAAAGGGTTTAAAAATTTCATGCACTTGCACAGCCATGCACCCCATGATCAGCCAATCAAAATTTCTCACGTGATAGCTGATCGAGGTTAAAACGAGCATCTGACCTTCTGACCTATCCAAAAAAATTACAAAGTTTTTAAATTATTTTTTTATTTTTCTAAGTTTTTCTATTATCGCACAACTTTTTTATTAAAAAATTTTTCTGTTTTTTTTTATTTAATTACTGTAAAAAAAAAATACAAAAAAAAAAAAAAAACTAATTGCAAAACAAAGACGTATTATAAATATCATTGCATAACAAACAAAAAATTTGTTACGAAACAAACATCTAATCTACTCGCTTCGATTGTATCGACTTTACTTAAAAAGCCACCTACCTATTTAAAAAAAACCACCTATTTCATAAAAAAGCAGCAAAAAAAAAAAAGAAGTTCCAGTAACACGAAAGAACCAGACAGCAACAAGAGAAGTTCTGCGATGAAACTCTATCACCAAAGAAAGTTCGCCAGAGAAGTTCGCCAGAGAAGTCCATCAGAGAAAGTCCACCAGAAAAAGTCCACCAACAAAAGTCCAAGAAAGTTCACCCGAAAAGTTTATCGCCGAAAGCCCATGAAAATTCACTTGAAAAGCCCACCAACGAAAGTTTATCAATGAAAGTCCACAAAATTCATCCAAAAAAGTCCACGAAAGTTCACCAAAAGGGACTATCAACGAAAGTCCATCCAAAAAAGTCCAATGGCACGAGATCTCCTATAACGAAAGTTTCAACAATCCAAAAATTGCACAGCGACTCCAACGACGACTCCAATGATGATTCCAGTAACGACAACTATACCTGGAATAAAAGAAAGAATGTTAATATGGTTCAAAAAGTGAAAAAAAACAAAAAAAAAAGAAAGCAAAAATAAAAAAAAAATAAAAAAAGAACCGAGCAAAAAAATAAAAAAAGAAATGAACGAAAAAATAAAAAAAGAAACAACGAAAAAAAACAAAATACATCTGAAAAAGTCCACGAAAGTTCACCAAAAGGGTAGTCCATCCAAAAAAGTCCAACGGCACGAGATCTCCTGTAATAAAACCAAAAATCGCACGGCGACTCCAACGACGACTCCAATGACGACTCCAACGATGATCCCAGTAATGACAACTATACCTGGAATAAAAGAGAGAATGTTAGTATGGTTCAAAAAGTAAAAAAAAAACAAAAAAAAAGAAAGCAAAAAAAAATAAAAAAAGAAACGAGCGAAAAAAAAAAATAAAAAAAGAAACGAGTGAAAAAAAAGAAACAAGCAAAAAAAAAATAAATTGATAATCGCGATCAATCTATAAAAATAAATAAAATACCTTACGCACTCGGTCGGTCGCAGGGTATCGTCAGGGCGGTAGATCGCCAAGGGTGCACAACCATGCAGGTGCACAAAAAACATATTTCCATATAAATATTGGACAACGTGATTATAAAAATTATAAAAAGTTATAAATAGCTAGTAAGAAAACCATTAAAAGTCGATTACAAATTTTTAGGTGCCGCACAGAATTTTGGGTGAAACATTATGCAGTATGCTAATCATTTTGTGATCTTATTCGTATTCTAGAACATATTTGATATACGTATTGCTACAGTTCGTTCTAGATAAAAAATATTTTTTTGTAAAATTGTTATAATTTATATATATTGACATAAAAAAATATATTGTATGTTTAACAAAGATACTTGTGTGTACAGGTGTACTACTGGTGTATCTCACATAATATATAATATCGAAAATTTTATGCAGTAATGTTCTAGAATATTCCAAGAACACAACAATTATGATCATGTGGTACCAAAAATTTAGTCACATTTTGCATGTGATCAATGATACAATTTAATTCTACCTTTAAATATTGATGATATAAACTTCGATATAGACTATGATACTACTATGATATAAACACTGGTATAGACTTTAATGTGAATACTGATATGAATTCTAGAGTTAACTTTAGTTTAGATACTAATGTGGACTTTAGTAAGGACATTAATGTGAACATTAGTGGAAATGTTGATATAAATAATAGTATAAAAGATAAATTTTTGCCTGATAATATTGAAACATCACATATAGGGATATTAATGGAGTGCTCCAGGGTGGTGCGGAATATACTCTACTAGAATAATACCCAAAACCACACCACACTAGAGTATATCACCTCAGAGCAAATTCTATAATTAAACACTAAAGTAATAATCTATTATAAACCAAATATATAAGTCAGAGCAGTGAAAAAGATTTTTTGTTTTTTGGGAACATAAAATATTAAATTTATATTCCCAAAAAATTTTTGCAAATCTTACGTTTTTGATACTCCTGCACTTACATTTTTGATACTCCTGTATGTACTCCAAAATTACGCTTACTTTTTTGATGCAGATCTGCATATATACACGTGACTTGTATTACACAAAGGCCAAGTGCATTGTTTTTGCAAAAATAATTTTTGGTTACATACCGCTAATGTCGTGTAACATTACACCGGTCTAATTTTGCCCGGCATTAAGCTTAATGCTGGTGGGCACTATTATGATAATGCTCCCGGTGGGGTTAGACATAATTCCAGCCCACCCTAACCCTAAATCTAGTGGTACCCTAACCCGGCATTAAGCTTAATGCTGGTGGGCACTATCATGATAATGCCCCGGCGGGGTTAGACATAATTCCGGCCCACCCTAACCCTAAATCTAGGAACCCTAAAAACTAATTGTTCGAAGCAACATCCAATCACAGTTCATATACTGGTTACACGACATATGCATCTAGTATATGTACTGTGATTGGATGTTGCTTCGAACAATTAGTTTTTAGGGTTCCTAGATTTAGGGTTAGGGTGGGCCGGAATTATGTCTAACCCCCCGGGGGCATTATCATGATAGTGCCCACCAGCATTAAGCTTAATGCCGGGTTAGGGTACCACTAGATTTAGGGTTAGGGTGGGCCGGAATTATGTCTAACCCCGCCGGGGGCATTATCATGATAGTGCCCACCAGCATTAAGCTTAATGCCGGGCAAAATTAAACTTGTGTAACGTTACACGATATTAGTGGCGTGTAACCAAAAATTATTTTTGCAAAACAATGCACTGGGCCTTTGTGTAACACAAGTCACGTGTATATATGCAGATCTGCATCAAAAAAGTAAGCGTAATTTTGGGGTACATATAGGAGTATCAAAAAAGTAAGTGCAGGAGTATCAAAAACGTAAGATTTGCAAAATTTTTAATGTTTCTATAGCTAAATTTCTCTCTTTTTCTTTCTCTCTTTCTTTTTCTTACTCTTCTCACTTTCTCACTTTCTCTTTCTCTCTCTATCTTTTTCTCTTTCTCTTTCTCTCTTTCTCTCTTTTTCTCTTTTTCTCTCTCTCTCTCTCTCTTTCTTTCTCTCTTTTTCTCTCTCTCTTTTTTCTTTCTCTCTCCCTCTCTCTTATACAAAAAATTATCTCTATAGGAAACACAAATTATAACTTTTATGTTCCTACTTTGTTCCTAATAGGAAACATAAATTCTAAATTTAGTATTCCTAAATTTTTTAAATATTCCTGGAAACACTAGGAACATTAAATCTTTAATACTAAGTCAAGGCATACTCTAAAGCAGTGTTGTCACTTGGACGTGTCCATACTATGTTTTTTGTCCAACGTCCAAGATTGTCCAAAATCATCCATGCCTATGTCCCATGTTTAACTAATCAATAAAGTAATTTAAAAAAATATATAATTATATATTTTTTTAGGTGCTGGACTTGTTGGTGAAAAAATTAAAATAGATTATCTTAATAAAATTTTAAGTAATTTTAATTTGAAAAAATGTCCAAAGTGTCCAAAAAACGTCCAAGTGACAACACTGCTCTAAAGTATAATTCAAAATAAAATCCAGTATATAATCCAGAATAAATTTAAATTTTAAATATACAAATCCAATTAAATTGCTTGGTTTGTAATTAAAAAAATTTATGTGTTTAATTTTGTTCACTTTTCATTAATTATAAAAATATTATATCTTCCAATTATCAATATTATAAGTTGCACTTTAACCATATTTCTAGTTATAGCACAACTAGAATAATGTACATACAAGTTCAAAAGTTGTTTCCTCTATTTGACATCACACAGAGTAAAAAATATATACCTGCAACTAATCAAATCCAATGCTGACCTTAACTCTATATAATATTGGGTAAGTAGAAAACTAATTGCATTAGTGACCTGTATATTTAACTATTATAAATTTAATAGCATGTTAAAGTACAAATATATCAATATTTTGCTTAGTTAAGCATATTATTGCACAATTTTGTAACCCTTATGATTAATTTTTTATGATTAAATAGCAATTGCTAAAGATAGACAATTTATTATAAGCTATTTAATCATACAAACTGCAATAAAACTATTTTCTAATTAGCATATAAATAAGAAATACTTTGCATAATCAGTTTGTGTAACTTTATATTAGTTTATTTTTTTATATATTTATAATAGGATTTTATATTTATATAATAGTTATTCCAGTATATAAACTACTTTATATTTGATATAAGTGTCCAGAGTATAAACTATTTATATTAATAGTATTACTCTAAAGTGATTTACTTCTTTTAGGTATATCTTAATAAGCTAAAATGGAGTGATATCTAAATCATGCTAGTATGAATTGGCTTATACTCTTAAGTTACTTCAGAGTATTATACACCACTAATATCTCTAGTTATATAAAGTTGTTATGATAAAAGAGGGCCAATCATTTGGTGATTTTAACAAAGTAGAGAACCATATATGAAATTATGCTAAATATATATGGGGTGAATCAGTAGAAAAGGGACAAATTTTTTCTAAATAAAAGTTTTTTTTGACTTTAAGCTTAAATGTCTTATCAACTATCTTAATAAATTTAATAAAATTTTTTATTTTAATTCTATATAATTTCAAGATTAAAATAAAAAAATTTTTAGCAAATTTGATTTAATAGCTGTTAAATATTTTAATTTAAAAATTAAAAAAATTTTACTAAAAATAATTTGTTCCTTTTTTACTGACTCACCCTCATATAGGTTTTATAGTAGTAATGTGATGAAGTGCATCAATAAAAATTTCTGAAAATGAAAAAAATAATGAAAAAAAGAGTGATTTATTGTCATTTTGGTAGTTACCAACAAGCCAACACTAAAAAGCCTGAAAAACTATAAGAAAAGATTGTTAATAGCATATCAACTTTTCAAGACCACTAAAACAGAATTCAAATAACTATGTTTTTATAACAATATTTGTAAATAAGCATAATTATGCAATGCATTCTGAGGCACTATAGTTTGATAAGAAGAAATATTTACTAATGAAATAAAAAAAGACATTAAGTTCTATATAAAAGAATATCATTTCGGTGCAACTATTATTAGGAAAATTTTAAAAAAAACATTCTCTTAACTAGTTTATACAAAAACCTCTATGCAGAAATTTAATAATATAAAGAATTAGTATAGAATAATAAAGTTAATGCAGCATGATTCTACGAAAAGTTGCAAGCCAAAAAGTATAAAGATCTGAGATAGTTTATTGAAGTGACCTGAAAACTGGAAACAAATACCCTCATAGGACTCTCATAGGGATTTTTGGATAAGCCCAGAACAAATTATTCTGTGGTATAAGTTTGATGATTCAATAGAATATGATAATACATCTAGAATAAACTGTTATTATATGCCATTATTATTATTTGTAGTTATATAAATCAGAATTGTTGTTCAGGCATTACTAAGTAATGAAACTAAGAAATCATACTACAGTAGTAGGTTCTATATATGACAAAAGAAGCAACAAGAGGAAAAATCTCCAATATATTTGTAACTGATGGGATTTTGCTATAAAAGGTACAATAATAACTAAATATACTACAATCCATTATATTCTCTGTATTTGGCATTTGAAAGAAAATGTTAAAAAAGTGCTTCGTGAAAAGCTTGTTAATTCATTTAGTGATTTTTATTCATCGTTTTGGAAATGTTGTAATGCTATTATGCCTGATATCTTTTATTATTATTAGGAAAAAATAATAAAAAGAATTATCTAATTGCAAGTACATACCTTTAGAATTATTTGTATATAAGCATAAGTCGTGGGCCTGCAGATTTACTACTACATTATTTACACTTGATATTAAATCAATATCATTTGTAGAAAGTCAAAATGTCTGCTTTAAGCATCTTATTGAAAGTAGTAATATTTCTCTTTATAAACTTAGAAAGGTTTTAATAGATAGTGTTAATAATAATACAAAACAAACAATATAAGGAATTAATTAGAGGTATCTTTTTTATAATTAATATCATCACAATTTTTCCACAAATTGAATCCAATTATTGGTTATTACTTGTAGCCAAATGTTGTATGATTTTTAGTTGGCCAAATAAAGAAAAGCATATATTATATTTTATTCTGTTCTAACATTGCCTATAAATAAGCCATCTGAGAATGATAACTTTGAGGATGAACCAAATGGGGTCTTTGCCTTGAAAATGACCTTATGGGACTATGTAAATCTATAAATAAAAATTAAAATTTCTAGCCATCCAGTAATCCAATTCAAATAAACTTTTTTTTATTTTGTAGAGCTTAGTAAGTTTTACAAAATAAAAAAAGTTTATTTAAATTGGATTACTGGGTAGCTAGAAACTTTGATTTTTATCTATAAGATCTATATAGTCCCGTAAGGTCATTTTTAAGGCAAAGACCCCAAATGGTGTATTTTTATGTATATAATTTCCTTTTACAAAAATTGAGAAGATTTGCAAAGTTTTGAAAGTTACAAGATAACATGTAAATTATGTAGTTTTTTGTTTTACCAATAAATCATATAGTTTGTTGTAACAGAAATAGAAATTGGTTTGTAGGCATTATCTCATCTTATAAATATTACAAATTTAATATATGGCTCATTAATATTTAGTGGGTTCCTAAAATATATCGAGATATTGTAATAATAGAATCTGATTATTGTCCGGAGCGAAGTGTAGGACTCATACTTCTACGCTTAGTGATAACTGAAACTACATTTTTGATATGTTTATATCAAAATTATCAAAAACGTAGTTGTGGCATTTTCTGTTTGTAATGCTGCGTATCTATATTTGCACTGTTGTTCAACAACTACAGATTTTTTATGTGCTTTTTATACAGTACTATACTAAAAGAAAGTTTGTATTTATCAAAAAATAAGACATTATTTTTGCAACCTTCTCAGTTTTCTTTTTTGTTTCATTCTTGTAAATCTTATTTTCATATACCCAGTCTAGATTTGCACATCTCGGCTCCATTATACACTTTCGCATAATCTACAGAAGCACAAAAAGATAAGTTTTTTTTTGCTTGTTTTTTTTTTGTAGTTTTGTTATTCCTTTTAACTGATGCTAATAGTTTTTTTAGGTATTCCCCATTCTTGTGGTGGTGATTCGATTTGACAGCATTTTTGGTGAGTGACAGAAGTGATTTGATGTAGTAATTCAACGACATGACCATACTAATAAAAACTTGTAAAAAAGCTGAAATATTAGAAACTTTGGAAGTTAATTGGCCTAAAGAATTATAATGAGGAGTAAGTACAGCACCAGCATATCCAACACCACATCTAATCGAACACCAGTACAAGGTGAAACCTGAATTGCGAAATAGTGAATCACTTTATAGATCATAATTTGCGGTTTATTACCATATGCTTTTTTTTATTATATATAAAACTAGTATATTACAAACCTTTTTTCTATAAAAATAAAATTATCATGTTCTTTTTTTTATGGATTCAAAGTAGATATTCGATGGCCAGGCTGATCATGACGGTAATAAAAAAACCTGTAAAAGATAAATTTGGTTTTGTTTTTAAAAAAAAAAAGTAATACAATAATTATCTTTTTATTAGATTTGGATTAGACAAAACACCTGACCAGTTTCCTCCTGTTGTTAAAAAACCAATGCCAATATGTTCTACATGAGAAATATGAATATTCAAAAATATAGCTAGCATTTAATATTTAGATGAGCATATAGTAATTCATTTTTATTGCTTGCATATCCGCGAATTTTTGGAATTACCCTTTTTTAGGGTTCCAAATTTTATATCAGCTGATCATTTTATACCCTAAAATAGCAATAATCTAATTATTTATCACCCCAAATTGTCTAATAATTAGTTATTAAAAAACAAAATTTTATATATATTAAAGCACGTCAAACCAATCGCCCATCCTTAAAACCAATCACCAAAACCAATCATAGCAATCTTTACTTTACTTTAGTAAGTAAATATATTTAAAAGCTATGAACGTTTTACTTCTTTGCAATAGTAAACTGTGATTTGTTGATTTACGTGCCTAGTTATTGAAAGCGTTTTCGGTACTTTGATCATAGTTAAAATGTATTGAAAATAAGGGCTTTTAATTAGGGGAAGTATTATAGTTTATGCGGTTTTGTTATAGATCTTTGTTATATGTAAATCAGTGATAGAAACAACCGCTTATTATTTTTTGTATTTGGAAATTTTCGGTGGCATCTAACAAACCACTTAGAATCGACAAACACTAATGGAGATTTTTTATTTAGATCTGTCGTAGCACTATATAAGTGCGATACTTGAGCACAGCTCAATAACATTATTTGTATCATTGACTTTGATCGCTAGAAAATTTCATTGAAGTTTGTTTACTGGAACTAAGGAGAGCGAAGTCAAGGAATATCTGGTTCAACTGGTTAAGGTAACGAAGTAAAAGCCTTTTAGCCTTACTCTACTGAAATTCAGAAATGTCCGGGTATGGTTTAACTAGTTTGACTAGAACTAATGAAGGTCAAGTATATATATGGGCCAGAATTTGAGTGTGCGAGGGTGTTCACTTAAAAAAGTATGTCTGTATTTTTTTTTTTAAAAAAAAATATAGTACTGGGTTATCAGGAAGGCAACCATATTCAGATGTTTATTAATTAGCTAAGTTATGCCTTTCAGATTTGTAACTACTGAATTTAATAAAATTCATATTTTAATCATAACAAAACAAAAAAAAATAAAATAAAACAAATAATTATATTAAAAATTTTATTTTTTTATTTGAAAAAAAGCCCTTTTGATATTATTAAAAATTCAAAGACAATTTAGCCAATAATTAAAGCTTTAGCCTATAAAACGCCGCTATTACACTTGTCTATTTTTCAAGAATTATATGTTCGAATCAAGCTGGTGATGGTATATCAGTTGCGATTCAGACGTTTCATTGCTACTATTTAAATCAAAAAACTAATATATACTCATTAGTTACTGTGTTTTGAGCTGTTTGAAACTTTCAAACAAATTAAAATTATATATACCCACCATAAAT
>QKWP01001035.1:137154-164602 GCA_003550325.1 Gigaspora rosea
TTTGACACTTTGCAAGAACACACAACTACTTTCTCTAGCAATTTTGAAAGTTCAAGAACACAAGTTTTTGCAAGTTTTTGCAAGTTTTTGCAAGGTTTTGTTTTATTTATTTTTTCATTTCATGATTTTTGTTTTTGTTTTTTTTATTTTTATTAATTTATTTTATTCCGGCACTTTGCGAAAACCTTCGACGATTTCTAAATTGCAAAAATACAAACTTGAAATAGAGATTTAGGGCTTTGTTTATTTTTTTATTTAGTTTGCTTACATTTTGTTTTTTGTTTGTTTTCTTTTTTTTTACTTATTTTTTTAACTTTATTTTATTTTATTTATCCTTTACTTCTTTCGAAACTTTGCAAGAAAATGACTTGACTTTCCGGCACTTTACAAGAACACCAATTCTAACATCTCTGGTACTTTACAAGAAGTCACGAATATGAACGAATATAATTGAATATAAGCGAATATGAGCGAAATATAATAGTTTATTTTTTTTCGTTTTTGTTTTTTTTGTTATTTTTTCAGCTTTGTTTTTTGTTTTTTGTTTGTTTTTTTTTACTTATTTATTTTATTTTATTTTATTTATTTCTTACTTCATTCAGAACTTTGCAAGAAAACAACCTAACTTTCTGGCACTTTGCAAGAAGTAGCGAATATAAGCAAATATAAACGAATATAAGAGAAATATAAGCGAATATAAATAATATAATAGTTTATTTTTTTTGTTTTCAATTTTTTTTTTTTATTATTAAACCCTAGTTCTATTGCTAGGGGTGCGAGTGGCACTCTTTATTCAAATTTCAAAGGTCTTATATTACATTTTTACACCAGGGATTTCTATCCTAATTAACCTATACCTTCCTCCTATCGTCCGTTTTCCTAGGGATCCAGCTGGCCCACCACGCCCTGGTGCCCCGTACTTCACGGATCTTAGGTAGCTTTAAGGTCGTCAATGTCCGCCGGTGCGCTATATAGGTTGCCATTTTTCTCACGCCCCGGAAGCACTTTCCATTCTCGGTCGGTGCGGTATCGTCAGATACCCCTTACACATTCTTAATTTTTCTTTTATAGTGGATATCCCTTATATTTATGACGTTCTTGTCAGATTTTCTTTCCTTTTCTGGATGCCGCATGACCTTCGTGGCTATTAGGGTTCCTCAAATTCAAATCAAATCAAATATTGAACCAATTTGAATTTGATCAAATCAAATTGACCCTGATTTGAATTTGATTTGATTCAAATATTTGAATTTGAATTTGATTTGAATTTGAAGTTTTAATAGTAATTTTCAAATCGAATCAAATATTTGTCAAATCAAATCAAATTTGGCCATATTTGAATTTGATCAAATTAAATATAGTCAAATTTGAATTTGAATTTGATCAAATATTTGATTCAAATATTTGAAGATCAAATCAAATTGCGGAACCCTAGTGGCTATGTCACGCAGCTCTTATCGCTGTAGTACCATGTCTATAGATGGAGAAGAAGTGCGAAGCCTCAATGTAGATCCTGGCCATTCGTGGTCCCAACACAGTTTTTGTCATCCACTAGACTCGAACCGGCGACCTTGCGAATGCGACCCCGGAGTGCTAACCACTGCGCTATCCGACCCAGGGTTCTGTTTTCATTTTTTTAATTTTTTTTGGTTTTGTTTTTTTTGAATTTATTTTTTTTTGTCATTTTTTTTATAATAATATATAATATATGTAATATTTAAAATATAATATATAATAAAAAAATAAATTTTATATTAAACAGCGAAAACTTGTAAATATTGTATATTTTTAAATTAAAATATTATATAATAATAATAAATAAAAAAAAATTTATAATTAAATTGTGAAAACTTGCGAAAACCTGTAAAATGTTCAAAAAGCATGATTATGTGAATATAATAATTATTAATTGATATCATATCAGATATATATTGATTAATATCGATATATATCGATTACTATCGATTATTATTATTATCGATAGTAATCGGCAGGGGTAATGGGTATCGATATATATCTTACCAGTTAGTAATCGATATATATCTATATATAAAATTTGCTGATGATATATCGATATTAATCGATATATATCTGATATAATATCAATTAATAATTATTATATTCACATAATCATGCTTTTTGAACATTTTACAGGTTTTCGCAAGTTTTCGCAAGTTTTCGCAATTTAATTATAAATTTTTTTTTATTTATTATTATTATATACAATATTCACAAGTTTTCGCTATTTAATATCAAATTTTATTTTTTAATTATATATTAGGGAAAATGTTTTCTGCGCACCCGCATGGCCGTGCACCCCTATATGCATGCATATAAATAAGATCATCAAGATAATCATTTGTTGATTTTTTTCTTTTTTGATTTNATGCATATAAATAAGATCATCAAGATAATCATTTGTTGATTTTTTTTTTCTTTTTTGATTTTGTTGATTTTTTTTCTTTTTTATTTTGTTTATTTTGTTACTAATTTTTTTTTTCTTTTTAGTTTTTAGCTGCAATCATTGATTCGCCGTTGCTGTCGTTGCAGATATCGTCATTGGTGTCATTGCAGGTGTTGTCACAGGTGTCATCGCAGGTGTCGTCTCAATTGTGTTGCTGGTTGATATCGCTTCAAAACATTTTTTCGGCGAGTAAATGGTCGTTTCTGCGTTCTTCTGGAGTAATATGTTTCTTTGATATTATGGATAGTATTGTATGTTTCTCCGGTAGTCTTGGGTGGTCTTGTACGCTTCTCTAGTAGGTAGTCTTGCCCGTTACTCCAGTAGGTGGTCTTGACTATTTTTCTATAGATGCTTGGGTATTTTTCGTGTTGCTTTGTGGAGTGATTTTGTCGTATTTTTTTATTATTATTTTTTTTTTTGATATTCGAATATTTCTTTTAATAATTTTTTTTTTAATTTCTATGTGTTCTTTTTTACATAGGGCTTTGTTTTGTTCGTTGGGTTCATAGAAAACGTTCTTCCAGTAGATGGTCTTATACGTTTCTCCGTTGGGTGGGTTGTCTTGTTATTAACCATTTTCTCATTCTTTTTTTTGCTGCTGTCATTTGTTTTCGATTTCGATGGTGTGGTCATTTTTTTGGTACTTTGTATTGTCGTTTCTTGGTGTTTTGCCGCTGCTTTGAGTACACCGTATATCAGCATTTTTTGGTGTTGTGCGCTACTTCGGGTGCAGCTGTGTATAGTCATTTCTGTGTTTTGACACTGCTTTGGATATCATCATTTCTTGGTTGCTTCGGGGTAGAGTTAGGGTTAGGGTTGTATAGCCATGATTACCATTCATCGTTTCGTGTTAGGTTTAGGGTTCGGGTATCGTTGTTTTTTGTTAGGTTTAGGGTTCGGGTATTGTCGTTTCTTGTTAGGTTAGGGTTCGGGTTAGTGTTCGGATGTTTGTCACTTTGTATGTTTTTTTTTTAGTTGTAGTCTATTTGTCGTTTGTTGTAATTTTTTTTTTTTTAATAAAAAAATCTTAAAATTTTTAAAATTTTTTTAAAATTTCAATTGATGCTGATTGGCCGATTACGAGCGATTGATCACGTGTTAATGTAATCAGTTTTGATTGGTCAATTATGAGGATGCACGACTATGCAGATGCATGGAATTCTTAAACCCTATATATTATATATATATATATATTTTTTTTTTATAGTTAAAGCACTTGCTCTGGTTAGATATGTTTATTTAATCAAGCCTGTGGATCAAGGGTGCCTCTTTGGGCACCCAACATTTGTTACATAGATGAGGATACAACTAGCCACACGTACAACTTTTGGTTGTCTGTCTGCCCGAAGGTTCTACACTAGCTGCCATACCTGCAACCCAACTAGGGAATTGCCTATTTAAACCCTCTGGTCCAAGCTCCTCCTACCAATCCTACTTGTATTACCGGTACAGTTCCCTGATACATTAGTCAGTCGGGGCCAGTTCTGGATGCCAACAAACATCCTCTTAGGACTAATTTATCTTTGCAGTACACTTGGTAGAGCAGTCCCTGTCCCACATGGGTATTACCTACTTCTGCCCTTGTAAGGTTTGCTCTAACCCCGGTACCCATCATCACCTTCCTACTGGTCCTTTTCCAATATCCCCAAACTTCCAATCCAGTTAGTTCAGAAGGGTTGGTTTACCCGGCTTTAGGTGCCATAGTTTTCCTTCCCCTGTTACCTACTACCGAAGCATAGGTCCTTTTTCTCCGGAACGACTCTGGTGGCCAGGTTGGTGGACCTCCTCCTCTGAAGGTCTTTTGTCGTTCAGTTCTCCGGCTCCGGTTTCCAGTATTCCAGTTCTGGTAGCACTGTCAAAGATCTTTTGCTACCTTCTTACTCAGACTTGCCAAATAGGTTTCTGTTTCTCCGGTTTCTTGGATTTGTCTGTATAATGATACACAACTTCGCCCAAAAGCTCCTATTTATGATGATTACCAAGGACTACAGGTAATGTACCCAACTGATCAATGAGAAGCAGTTACTGGAACACAGGTCTATTTTTCCAAAACATCGCCAGTAGGATTTGAACTCTAGACCTGCCACTTGGGGTAACAACTTACCAACTTCTCTAAGTCACTATACCCTATTATATATTATATTTTAAATATTATATATATTATATATTATTATAAAAAAAAATGACAAAAAATTAAAAAAATGAAACCAAAAAAAATAAACTATTATATTCTTTATATTCGCTCATATTCGCTTATATTCGCTTATATTTGCTTATATTTGCTACTTCTTGCAAAGTGCTAGAAAGTTAGGTTGTTTTCTTGCAAAGTTCTGAAAGAAGTAAGGAATAAATAAAATAAAATAAAATAAAAAAATAAGTAAAAAAAAACAAACAAAAAACAAAAAACAAAACTGAAAAAATAACAAAAAAAAACAAAAACAAGAAAAAATAAACTATTATATTTCGCTCATATTCGATTATATTCGTTTATATTCGTGACTTCTTGCAAATTACCAGAGATGTTAGAATTGGTGTTCTTGTAAAGTGCTGGAAAGTCAAGTCATTTTTTTGCAAAGTTTCGAAAGAATTAAAGGATATATAAAATAAAATAAAGTTAAAAAAATAAGTAAAAAAAAGAAAACAAACAAAAAACAAAAATGTAAGCAAACTAAATAAAAAAATAACCAAAGCCCCAAATTTTTATTTCGAAGTTCGTGTTTTTGCAATTTAGAAATCGTCGAAGGTTTTTACAAAGTACCGAAAAAAAATAAATTAATAAAAATAAAAAAAAACAAAAACAAAAAACATGAAACGAAAAAATAAATAAAATAAAACTTGCAAAAACTTGCGTTCTTGAACTTTCGAAATTGCTAGAGAAAGTAGTTGTGATTCTTGCAAAGTGTCGAAAGGCTAAGTTAGCTTGCGCTAAGTACCGAAAGTCACTGGATTTCTTGCAAAGTGCTAGTAGTAAAGTGTATAAATAAAATAAAAAAATTAAAAAATAAAAAAAAATATAAATAAAAAAAACAAAACAAAACAAATGAAACAAAACGAAACTAAACGAAACCAAAAAAACAAATGAAAAATGAAAAAACAATGTAAAATTAATAGAAGATCTAAATTATAAACAAAAAAAAACAAAGATCTAATCTGATCTTGTGGTACAATCATCAAAAATCATCAAAACATTTCGAAATATTAGTCAAACGCGTTTTTGATATGATCCAGATTACAGATTGTCCTAAAATATTTCGAATGTATTCGAAATATTAAAAATAAAAAAAAAATAAAAAAAGGGATAAAAGAAAGAGAAAGAGAGGTAAAAGAGAAAGAGGGGTAAATGGAGATGTGGGTAAAAATAGGTCGAAACAGCCTTTTTTTTTTTAAGTTTTTTCGCATACTTTGTGAAATATATTTTTATGATCCTTGGTAGCTTACAGATCAAATGGGCTTAAGAGATTTTGAACTTTTTTTTTTTTTTTTTCCCGGTGATTTGGGTTGAAATTTTCGTGATGCAGTCAAAACACTATGTAATCGTTAAAGATCTGCTAATCGTCATATATCATTTCAAATAATTATGATTATAATCGATTTATAGATATATAACGATTTAATATAAAAAATGATATATATTGATTATAGATATATATTGATTTTTATCCAATTAATCGATATATAACGATATTATGATATATATCGATTATAGATATATATTGATTTTTATCCAATTAATCAATATATAACGATATTTTAATCGATATATAACAATATATTATAATCGATATAACAATTAAGTGCTATATATCGATCAAAATCTATGTATAAAATTTTCTGATGTCCCTATTTCATTACTTCCTACACATGACCTTTCGAATATTTCAGGCGATATTTGCAGGTAACCTGCTTCACTTAACTTTTCTGAAAGAGAAAAAACAGGACCTGAAGAACTTTGATACAACTCAGATTTGAGTTTGTATAATTTTAGAATATTTTAGCCAAATACAGAAATAGATGTATAAAATAGAGCAAAATTTGAAAATTTACTATATAAAATGCAACGTTTGATGAATTTCTATGCAAAATTTTCTTTTTTAGAATTACCTGAGTTGTATTAGAGTTCTTCGGGGTCCTGGAAAAACTTCAATTATGTCCTGTTTAAAAATTTGACTGAGGCAACTTTGGCTAGCTTTGAGCATGTTAAGTGTACAACTTTTACACCTACTAGCCATTTTTGTTGATTTGTTTTGAGCTTTTGATGTTGTTTAGTGTTCAACAAGAACCCTATTTTCTCCTTTCTTAAGGACTTTACCAAGCTCTAATGATGCATTTTTACTTCTAAAGTAAATTTCTTCTTTGTGCCTATTATCTTCTTGTAGCCTACTAAGGACCAATCTGGAAGCAAGATTATTTGGCACCTTTATTTGATAGCTTGGAATAATTTGGCGTGTGCTTGAATTTGTGATTAACTTTTTTTCTAGATACTTGAACTAACCAGCTTTCCTGCTCTTCTTACTTCTTGCCTAGAGTAACTTAATTTGTAACCACGTTAAAAGAGTTTTTCTATCCTCCTTAAGTAGTTGTTCTATGTAGACCAATCCCAATTCATACAGATGATAATAAGCTTTTGTGAATAACTTTTCTGGCAGGATTTTGTTGACTTTTACACCCAATGGACCGGCCTTTGACCTAAATATTCTTCTTTGTACAGGTTGATCTTTCAATTTATACTTTTTGTCTTAAGTAGTGACAGACATACTAGATTGTTTTGCCAGATTCTAGCTAGCCAACTTGCTGCTTCTATATGTATAATATGTGTCCAGTCCAGGTAGCCAGCGCATGCGATTCCTTGTTCTATTTGGATTCTTGTGACTTTTTCAATAATACTATGGCTACTGCGTTTTTTCTGAACACTTGTTACCTGCTTTATTAGTAGTTCTGACCAGAGTGGTTTAATGTTCACTAAATTGTTGTGCGTAATAATTTGGTTATTTGCTATATACGTATAAATGTTAGTCCTATTTTTTGTTTATAGAGTTTAATATACAGCTAGTGAACTCTATCTAATGCCTATTTTGAAAGTTTAGATGTTTGGAGTAAGTAGTATAAATAACTTTAGAATTATAACCATATTGTTAATATAGGTAAGTTGAGTAATCTTTTTGTGCAAGATGCTCACTATTTGCTTTACAATATATGAAGCCTTTTGCCTAATAAGTAATTCCTGCATGCTCTTACTTATCCAAACCCCAAAACTCTAATCAAGAACCTTCTTTTTTCCAGGATTACTCTCTGTCTACTAAGTGCAATCTCTTGGTCAGAACCACAATTGTTAAATACTAGCAATTTTGATTTATTTCCATTAACCTTAATCTGATTGAGTAAATAAAACTGTTCAGCTATATGAGTAATTTTCTGAAGCTGTTTCTTTGATTCTACAATCTAGGTCGTGCCATTAGCATATGCGACTACTGCAATTCTTACTAATGCAGTGACATTGCGGTTATGGGCGAGATCTGTGTAACTTTTGCACTATAGCTTATAGTCTACTGTTTGACTTTCTTGTACCCAACATAGTAGAGGGTCATAAAACAACCTCCACAGTAATGGTGAGATGACCTTACCTTGATCTATTCCTCTATCCGCCCAAATCTCTTCTGTTAACCTGTGTGCTATTATGACTTTAATCTTTCTTTCCTGGAATAAATTTAATATAAAGGAGTGAATATTATTAGGGAGCTTGATTCTTTGTAGAGCTAGGTTCAGCATATGTAAAAGCACAAAATCAAATGCCTTTGACATGTCTTGTAGAAGCAACTATAGCTCCTTTCTTTTCTCTTTTGCAACCTCCATTATTGTGTTGATAATATGTACTGGGTCCTCTGTAGTACCCAGAAGATCTGCAAAATTGTACTCTTGTAAAATATTATGTTCTATGATAATTCTAGAAATTTTCTTTGTGAGAATACAGGTGACACATTTGTGAAATGTCTCCAGGAGTGCTATAGGTCTCATGTTATAAAGACTGTATTCCCAGTCTGCTTCTTTGGGAATTAGGTACAACTGCACAATTTTTCACTTTCCCAGAATTTGGCCACTTCTAATACATATATCTGCGAACTTTCTAAAAAGTGATTGTGTTTCTGAACTTGCTTCCTTTATAAGCATATAATCTATTCCAGATATACCTGATGCAGTGTTTTTTCTAACTTCTAAAAGCATTTCGTACCATTCTTTCTCTGTGATCTCTTCGCCAAGGCTATCATACTATTCTGCCTTTATTTTGAGCTTTGGTTCAAAAAATTTAGCTATTCTTACAAATGCTAGAGCTTTCTGTTGATGTATTTGTATGATTAAACTGTTTTTGAAAACTTTCTTTGGTTTTGTTTATTACTTCTTGTGGATATTCACTAGCTCCCATGTTCTATTCTCTTGTACTATAATTCTGTCTAATTGGATTTTATTAAACGGTTTCTCTAAGAGTAGAGAGTATGTAGATCTTTTCTATTAATAAACTAGTTACTAAAAATTTTATATTTAATAATAAAGAAAATTTTTATTAAGTAACCATATTAAATTTTTAAATAAAATTGTATAAAAGGTTTTTCTGATTCTAATGGTGGTTGAATCATTAAAATTGGCCCAGTAGAACCTAAGATATAGTTGTTTTTATCTTCGCGACTCTATTTTACTTATTGTTTACACGTGATTTGATTGGCCAATTTGTGATTGCCCCACAGAATAGACCCCATCCCGCAAAAGTTGATACTATAAAAACTTTATCAAATTTTATTCAAAATTAATAAAATTTTTATGATATGTGTAATTTTTTATTGTGAACAATTTTTACAAATACAATTTATATAGTAAAAATTAACTTTTATATGTTGCAACTTTTAAATTCGCAGTAAAATATTTTTGGACACTCATTTATTAATAGAAATGATTTACATACCCTCTACCCTTAAGCATCTTTCCTTGTCTGTCGTGTATCATTTCATATCTTTTGTTCGTATAGTGATCAATTTGTGCCAGATTTTCCTTGTATCGTTCTGCTGCTAGTTTTTGGTGAGTATCCTCTACCATCCTCTGAAATCCTTCTGCCAGTAGGTTAAATCTAAATCTTGACTCCTCCAATAATCTATTTCTATGCTCAGTGCTGTATTTATTAATAAGATTGTTTTGTCCCATTTTGGAGAATTTTCCAGTCTGATCCCATTTGCTTTGTATTTACTAATCTCTTTAATGATCTTGCTAATTTCTACCATACTTCAATATAAAAGAAACTTCTTCCTCTTTGTTTCCTTTTTTCTACAATTGAGTATATTCTATATTCATGATCTGCTTTTTTGGTATATTTATTTGTAGCACAGATAATTCCATCTATAAAACTATCCCATACATAATTTAGAAATTCTTGATCTATTGTTTCCTTCAGATCAATTCTATCTAATAAAACTATCGAATTTCTTTTTGCTAGATATGTGTTCAGGTTAGAGTTAGAACCAAGTTGATTTTTTCAATCTGGTTATAACTAGAATTAAAAAAAATGAATCTGGATTAATTTTATTTAAATCTGGGTAAATATATTTGGATTAATCCGGATATAAATCTAAATTCAGATACAAATCTAAATCTGGATACAAATCTAAATCTGGATATAAATCTATATCCGGATATAAATCTATATATGGTTAAATAGCAATGATGTAACTTTGTTCATCAGAATTTTAGTTATATTTTGTACCAAACACAATCTATCTAATTTATTAGGGATTGTGCCTGATACAAAATATAAGTGAAACCCAATGGCATGTTTTCTTTTGATAGTACACATATCTGGATTATATATAATATCTAGATTATATCTTGTATCCAGATTATATATAGTATCCAGATTGTATATTGTATCAGGTTATATATTATATCCGGATTTTATTATATTCGGATATAGTTGGTTCAAAAAATTGAATCTGGATTTGTTTAAAAACCGGATTATTCTGGATATAAATATAAATCTGGATTCATCTACTATCTCTAGTCCAGGTCACTAGCATAACTATTCTAGTCTTCATCGCTAGCTTTGTTGTATAGGTAAATTGTTCTTTTATTTCCTTTTTTTCTAATACTGGCTGCATTTAGTATGGCCTTTAAATAGTTGATTTTGATTTCTGCCATTGCTGCCTTGTGATTACTACCTGTAATTACCAACATATCCGAAATTTGGGTCTTAGTTAGACCCGCAAGTAGGTTGTGGGAAATCCAAACTTGATCAATTCTTGTGCCATATCCCCGATTGGACTATGTAACTTTTCTTGACTCCGGATTTACTTTTCTAAATATGTCCACAAAGTCTTGGTTTATTAACCATGTGTGTAGTAGTAGGTGTTTCTTGGTTTTCATTGTAACGATCCAATTCTAAGTCGATGATATAGTTGAAATCTCCCATTATCACAAAGTGTTCATTTTAACTACTCCAAGAACACCTCCAAAAATTAACCAATCAGAATTGGAGATCAGGTGTAACGTGAAATCAAAACAATCGAATTTAAGAGTAATAAGCTTTAACATTAAGTTAGAGTTAGGGTAAGGTTAGGGCAAGATTAGAAGGTAGACTAGATACTAAAATTCGATGCAGAATTTTTTTTGTTAGAATATGAAAGGTGGTTTCTTATGCGACTTTACAAGAAACATGCAATTTTTGACAAAGCGAACATTTGTTTTGAATTTTTCTGATCGTGTAATGTTACAACTGATCTTGAAATCTGATTTGTTGCGCAAAATTTTTGAGGTGTTCTTGGAGTAGTTGTTCATTTTGCTTTCCCTTTAGTACCCTTTTAATGACTAGTTGTTGCACCTTTTTGCGAGGTTCTTGTTATTCAGTAGAATATATAGCATTACTATAATCAAAATAAACTGCTTGAAAAAGAAAGTTGCCTCCATGCAATATTCGTTTTTCCTTTTAACCTTCCCCAAGTAGGGTTCTCATGATTTTGAAACCAACAAGCCAATTCCTGAATCTTTACCCTTGTTTTTACAAGTAATTGTTCAAAAGGAGATATATCTGCTATTATCTCTCAGTATATACTTACCCTCCTTACTTGATATGTTGGTTTCTTCTAATCCTATTATATCTATTTTCTCTTCTATTCTCCATTCAATTAACCGTTCTACCTTTGTGCTATTGTATTTGAGTCCATTAATGTTATGACAACTAATGCTAAGATTGCTTAAACCAGTTTGTTCTGAATCTATGTATTGTTGTTTTCTGTGATTAGTATGACTATTTTGTGTATTGTTTTTCCCCTTGTTTTGCAAGGTACAAATCTTGCCATATTTCTTTAGTGTATAGTGCGCCTTTAGGAGCGAGAAGGGTCTATATGCCCAACTTCCGAGTTGTTTCTTTCTAGATTGATATATTTGGCCTGCCTGCTTTTAATCAATTCCAACCTTTTAAGTATTTCATGTAACATTGTACTAATTTGTGGTATATCTTGTGTAAAGATAGTATGCCTGTGGTTCTCTTTGCTTTCTGATTCTATTCTTTTTTTCCCAGATGATTGCATAGGACTAGAGTACCTGGCATAGCAAAAAATTTAATGTGCCATATGTCATGCCAACTATTTAAGTTCATGCCAAGATGCCATCCTGGCATGCTATTAAATTATATATACATAATATAAGTAAGTAAATTCTGTATATTTAATATTAAAAACTGTCTTATAACTAAAATCATATGCCAAAATTCTTACTTTAAGATCAATAATTAATTGTTATAGTAAATTTTTGTTATTCATATTTTTTTTACAATTTAATATATTTTTTATATATATGCAAGATGCTGTAATTTTATTGGATCTGGACCAAAAATTTTAGAATCAGAGGTGATTTTAGGCTGAAATTTTTTTGATATAAAGCATTATATATAAGTGGCATACCTTATATCTATTTGAGATTTTGGCATGCTATAGGCATGTCTCAATTGGCATACTATAGTGGCATGCTAATGACTGCTATGCCAGGTACCCTACATAGAACTTGTTTACTCTCCTTTCATCTACTTGAAGGCTTTCATTTGATTTACCAAAGCTACATTCTCCAATAATGCTTAAAGTATTCAGACTAGTTAGAATTCTTTTTTCTCTTATGGCTTGATTATAATTGGGTTCTAAATTATTTCTAAAAATCTATTTTAACTTAGTGTGGTAATAATATACCATTTTTTTTAAAGCCGAGTTACAATTTTGTTCATTTGCAAAATAGATGGAAGCAGTTCCTCTTTGGTTTCCATTTCTATTAGCTGAGATGTAAACTGCTTTAGCATTAATATATCTTAGTTGTCTAAGGAGTGTAGTTTCAATTGCCACTTTAGGAATGTTCTTAATAATGAGTTTGTATTTACTTCTTCTACAAGTATTTTTGTATTGTATTGCCCTTGGGTAAGACAGATCATTTTTCCCTATTCAAATGAACTGCCCATGCACTTTCTAATTCATTCTCCTGTTTTTTATCCTTAAACTCAATTTCTACATAGGCTGCCTTCGACTTCCCATTTGTCATAAAACCCTTGACTGTTACTTTGCTATAGAAACTGAGGCTCTTTCTAATTTGTCACGTGAGAGTCAAATTTGGTATGTCCTATAAAGTAAGGTTTTTTCTAACTTTTCCTTTGACCTATTGAAAGGTATCTCTAGTTGTACCAAGTTTTTCCTTTTACTTGATCTACCTTCAACTATTTGTTCTAATTTCGTTTCTAGTTTTACTTCTCTTTGGTTTGTATTTGTATCCAATTCCATTGGAAGTTTATTCTCTTCTTTTCTCCTTTTTTTGGGAATTTCTGGAGAGATATATGGATTTTGTTTCTTGTTCGTGGATTCTGCTTTTTCTTCTTGTAGTAGGTTTACTTCATTATCTTTGTCCTGTTTGTAGTTTGAGTCTAAGTTCATTAGTATTTTGGGAGCGTTTTCTTTGAGAAATACTGTATCAATTAACATTGCTCGGTTTGGGTTTTTTTTTGTTCTTCCAACTTCTCAATTCCATAATCGATAATCCCACTTTCCATTTCCAATAGAAGAGCCTTTCTTTTTTGTTCAACAGTTTGCCTATCGTCTTCTTTAATCAGCTTGAGTTACTGTATATAATTTTTGGATAGTTTTCAATTAGTTTCTTATAATAAAAAATTTTTTCTCAGTGATTGTCTGAATTGTACGATGGATTTCACCTAAAGCCAACATATTTTATATATAGGCGCCAATTTTTTAGCTGCAGTGTAACCTAATTATCCAATAAAAATGCAAAAAAACTTAATACAATTTTAAATTAATTAATAACATTTAAATTTTTGTTAATAAATTCAAATTTTGTTATGTTTTTTTATATATAAACGCCAAAATTTTTGAATCATATATAAATCATATATAAATTTAAATTAATATAATGGTTTAAAAATAAAAGATATTTAAAAAATTTATTGATAATTTAATAATTTAAACAATAAGCTATTAAATTATCAAAAAAACTCTTTCCCATACACCCCTGAAAATCATATAAACAACAAAATTACTATGGCAAAGAGTGCTTTTTCGTACACAAACATAATTAAGGTTAAGTAAATAATAGTATTAGCTACTGTCACCATTTCTGGACTACAAAATCAAGCGTGAAGGACCCAAACCGCTTGTACACCACTTTCTTTAACAAAATTGTTGCCGACTATGTCGGCAACACAAGAACATGAAAACGGAAGTACAGACATGCATATCTGTGCCACTCCTCATACTGCTATGGATATAGATGATGACGACAAAGACCATACTACTGCATTACTGCAATAGCATTATAATATTTGGATACAACAGCATTATTGCATTTCAATATAATGGTATTACGGCATTACGGCAATGACATATGTATTGGCGCAAACTAGGTGGAAACAGGAATGTGCAGTGAAAAAAATCAAATGAATATAAGAATCAGGAAAGGCGTAATCTAAACTATTATCTCCTCGCTTAGCCAGCTTGCGGGACCCCAATGCACTCGTAATAGGATAATTGCAGAAAATTAAAGTCTCCATTGTATGATACCAGATGAGAATAGAGAAAAAAAAAAATATATGTCGAAAAATCAAACAATTGGCACAATTAGAATCTAAAGTGGGTTGGCTGATAACGCAAAACGAAAAATCAACTTTGCATGGCCTTAGGCCTAAGGCCACACAAAGTTGATTTTTCGTTTTGCATTACATGAACCTGAAAACTTGGATAGATCGGTTGATTTTTTATTTATTTATTTTTTTTTATTTTTTAATTTTGCTGTAAATTAAAAGAATAATGTTCACATTTAAGGCTAGCAAAATTAATTTTCATAAGGAATCAAAAAATTGGGTCGGCAGTTACTTTTTCCATTAGTCCTATCGGATAATTACAGAAAATTAAAGTCTCCATCGAGTAATAACAGATGAGAATAGTGGAAAAAAATTAACAAAAATAAAAAAAATTGGCACAATTGGAACTAAAAAAAAAAAATGCGAAGCAAAAAAAATCGACTTTGCAGCAAGTATAAAATAGTTTAAATAATTTTCATTTATGCCATAGTTCAGGATGGTAAGAACATATGTGCGCTATGTCTTTTCCTATTTTAGAAAGTATTATAGTCAGTAAATTTTGTAACAGAATTCTTTAAATCATAAAAGAAATCAATAATTCCAATGCAACTTCAAATTTGACTACATACTTTGTATGCTACAAAAATAATTAGCTTTACAATAAAATTTTTAACAGTTATATGATTAAAAAACTGTATAAGATTGGTGGCGCATTCGCGCCAACTATCGCACTAGTGTTTGTATAAATGAATTTGGTTTAAAAATCTCTTAAATTTCTTTATTTTTACTAAACATTTGCAATTGCAATAAATTACGTACATAGTTTGTTTAAATTTTAAAAAACTATGTTAAAATAACATTATTTATGCAACATTACAAAATTTATTAATGCAAAGTATTGAAACCAGATAGTTTAACAAAATGGAAAGTCGGCGCTGGCATAAAATAGACGGATTTTTCTGAACTACGAATCAGATTTGAAGATCAGGTATAAAGTAACACGATGAGAAATTCAAAAAACGTCCAAAATCACTTATTTCTCAAAAACAAGCATATGAAACAGCCTTTATAGTGCTCTAAAAAAATTTCTTTGGCAATTTTACCATATTAAATACCCTTTAACAACGACCCTGATCCTAGCTTAATCATAAACGAACTTTTGCTGCATAAGTAAAGCTAAAATAGAAAACTCTGACATCATGCACAAATCGATAATGCAAGTGGAACAGTGAAAAACAAGTAAAAACAAGTTATAACTTGACACAACAAAACTGATGACCTATTTAAGATAAATTGATAGCACGGTCATTATCCAATCGGACACATACTCCGCTTGAAAGATGCAGTATTTCATTCACACACAAAAATATTGCCAAATAAGAAAGAATAATGCTTCATATTTAGAGTTTGACTATATTTGGCTTTCATATTTAAATCCGATTTCTTTGAATTCGATTTTTATAAGTTCTAGGACATCCTAAAAAAAACTTGCAAATTCTATTCGGCCGAATTCGATAACTTATTGATTCCTTCAATACCTTTATTAAATTTTCGCTTTATCCAATATGCATGACATGCTTAGTTTGTACAAAAGTTTATGCCGAAGGTTGTTCCTCCAATTCATAGATCTTCGCTAACAAAAGTTCTGAACCTAAATTGTACTTAATTTTTATGTTATGCAAATAAAAATAAAATTTTTTACATGTACCGTTACAAATCTGTATTTAGGATTTTTAATTATGATCCGCGACATGCATTTCTATATGTTGTGTAACACGAGATAAAATAACGAATAGACTACGGCAAATTTTTTTCATTTGTCAAGGAATTTATTAATCCGACTACAAAACCGAATGTATCGAATCTGTAGAATAAACCGTTTAAAACATATAGAAGACAAAAAATACTCAATCACCTGTAAAATTGCCGTAGAATAGATTAATTGTTTTAAGCAGTCGACAATTTTGTCATGGAGTTTGTATATATACGTACGTAACGTACTCACTCGCTGGCGCTGGTTTGAATTATCTTTTTCCGAATAGATCAATCATATATAAAATTGATATGTGCGGATTGATTTCTTTGTTTTAAATTTGAAACTAATAACTTCCTAAGTGCATATTGTCGGGACCGGCACTGATATAGGAGGGGGCAGTGTTGTCACTCGGACAACTCGGACAACGTTCGGACAGAATTTAGCATCGAAATTTTATTAAAATAACCTACTTAACCTACTTTAATTATTAATTGAAGTACTTAAGTTGTTCAGAATTAACTTTTGCGCATATGTGTACATTTTTAGGATAGATTTATTGAAGTCTGATAAAAGTCGGACTGTCCGCCGGACACTTCAAATGCTCGGACATCAAAAATGTACAACATGGGAGGGGTATGATATACAAAATCAAAACATGTAATTCCAATTTGATTTGCCCATAATCGCGTGATATGCATTCGCCAAGAAAATAGTATGCATTTGTTAATGGCCAGATTTACGGTATATAAATTGCACAACAGCATATGTACGATCATACTAAAAAGAGGGTTTGAGATACCTAATTAATTTCGTGCACGTACGTACGTACCAGTAAAAATCTAAGTTTTAAAAAGGAATATCGTATACCACCATGTATATTCGAATTTTTTATTTTTTTGCAAAATTCCAAGTCAGTTATATATCATGACAGAAACCGGTGATAAAAGGTAATTAAAGCATTACATCGTTATATGTTGCAGATTGCTACATGCTGTATAAACTTATATAATGATTTAATTTAAATCAGTGTGAGAGAATTTGGTGAATTGGATAAAAAGAAATTACTTGAATATCATGTTGAGACAGCATATTCGATGGATACAAGTATTCACAAAAGTGATCTACAACAATATGATTTTTTTATAACCACATATTCTAATGATAAAAATCTTAACGAACATGAAAGAGAATATTTATTAAAAAAGATTAAAAGTAATTTCGACAAATTAAATGTCCAAAATCGAGATAAGCAAAGTCGCAAAGAACGTCAATGCGAGAATTGCAAGAATTTTACTCGTGCTTTTCAATACTGTGAACATTGCATTAGAAATTATTTACAAAATAACTTTCGTGAATCGACTGGAAACGATATAATTGATCAGGCAATTCAACATTCTCAAAAAAATGTAATAGGACCCGATTTAGTAATCGAATTCATCCCTTTTGAAAGACTTAGAAACATTGAACCCAGAACTGAAGGCTTTTATGCTGATATTTTTAATGCTGTATGGATAGATGGTCCCTTTGATACATGGAACGAAAAAGAAAAAGAATTAGAAAGAATTGCGAATTATAATGTCGTTCTTAAAAAATTGAAAAAATTGAAAAATTCTGATCAACCGGTCATCCGTTGGTTTAATGAGGTACAATTTACTACTGCTATTTCATTCTAATTTTATTAATACTAAATTGTTAAAATATTCTAGATTATGTCTCATTTTAAATATGACATTATTGCATCTAATATTGTTAGATGTTATGGGTTAACTAAACATTCAGAAACTGGCGAACTTATATTAGTTTTAAATTTTATGGACTTCGATTTATGTGAATATTTAGAGAATAACAATTCAGCAATTAATTGGAAAGATCGATATAGAATTATTTATAAAATATCAGCATGCTTGCATTCCATGCATGAAAAAGATCTGATTCATAAAGATTTGCATCCTGGCAATGTTTTACTACAAGGAAAGCATCAAATAAGAATAAGTGACTTGGGTTTTTGCGAATCAGTAAATAATCATTCAGAGAAAGTATATGGTTGTACTCCTTATATTGCTCCCGAAGTATTATATAATAACCATTACAGCACAATGTCTGATATCTATAGCTTAGGCATTATAATGTGGATGGTATCTGCTGGATTTTCACCATTTTATGATCAGAAACATGATATATTCCTTGTAAAAGCCATTATGTTGGGACTTCGACCAGATGTAGTTTATGGAACGCCACCTGAATATGTAGAATTGATGAAGCAATGTTGGGATGCTATTCCAGAAAACCGACCAGATGCAAGAACAATCTATAAAAAAATATACAACTTACTGCAAAATTTTTCTGATGATATAACGAATGATAAAAATTCGGAAATAATTACTTATAATACAGAGAATGATAATAATCCGAATATGGGCGAACACTCAAATAAACATTGGTCAGCTACCGCACAACATTTATCTTCAGGCCCAAAACATTTGTTAAAGGATAACCTCAACCACCTTTCATCAGGTCCAATGAATTGGATTAAAGATGAACAAAAAAAATTTTCATCAGGCCCGAAGAATTGGCTTAAAGATAAACAGAAAACGTTTTCATCAGGCCCGAAGAATTGGATTAAAGATGAACAAAAAAAATTTTCATCAGGTTCAATCCATTGTTACACAAATCTCTCACCAGAAAATTTTACAAAAGGTAATGGCTCTATATCTTAGTGCGACTATATAAACTTAGACTCAAATACAATTTCATTTGATCTGGCATATTTATTAGATTCCAAAGAAGGGTCAGGTAACTATGAAGCTAGAATTTGCTTGCAAAATTTTTTTTTAAAAAAAAACTAGGTTGTTACTGTATACTTGCTTTGTTCATAACTTACAATGAAATATCTATAGACGATTTAAATAGCGTTAATGGTAAAAATTTTGATCTAAATGGTTTAAAATTTTAAACGTTTTTTAAATAAACTATTCAATATTTCAGATTATGCTTCCGTTAAAAAATTGTTTGAGGAATGGAATATTGATGGTAAGTGTCATAACTAGAAAATATAGATTTACCGTAGTTTTGTATTCGAAATAAATACAGCCAGAGTTCTCGAAAGGGAGCTCCCATAAGCAACCTTTAATCTAATTCAAATACAGTACATACGGTACCAAATACCTACGTGTATAAATGTTGTTCCCAAATTTGCATTTAGAGGTCTGACTGTAGTATGAAAACTCATAAGTTTTTAATAATTTTTTATTAACCTTACCTTTTAAAAGAAAACCAACCAGTTGAACAAAATCAAGATTCAAATACTTCGTATAGCGAAGGTATGCAACCTCTTTTATATTACATCTAAAGTAGCGACTTGGCTAACATACGCGCAGGAGTGTAATTTCAAAATTTGGTCTAAATTAAGCTTAATTTAGGCTATTATTCTAAATAAGCGTTATTTCGCGACTAAAGCAGCTACTTTAAATAAATCACTACTTTAGATGCAACATACTAGTGATGCCTGACGAAATGACGAAACCTGACGAACTTGACGAAACTTATGGTTTCGTCAGGTTTCGTCATTTCGTCAGGCATCTATGCAACTTACAATATAAAAATAATAAAAGTTTTAACCGTAAGTTATTGAATGATTAGAATTTGAAAAAATTGACTCCATCGAATCTTTAAAAACCCATGATACAGATGGTATGTTGGATTATAACCTTAGAATATATTTAGATTTAAATTAAATTCTGACTGCTTAAAATAATATAAAGTTATTAACCCATATGTTATTGAATGATTAGAATTCGAAAAAGTGAATGATATATCGGAATCCTTCGAAACTTCTTTGTTACAAACTCATATTATAGATGGTATGCTGAGTTATAATGCTATGATACATTATTATCTAAATTAAATTCTGACTGTTTAAAATAATATAAAGTTGTTAACCATAAGTTATTGAATGATTAGAATTCGAAAAAGTGGACTTAATTGAATCTGTAAAACCTGATAGTACAGATGGTATGTTTGGTTATAATGCTATGATACATTTTAATATCTAAAATTCTGATTGTTTAAAATAATATAAAATTATTAATCATAAGTTATTGAATGATTAGAATTAGAAAAAGTGAACTCCTTCGAATCTGTAAAACCTGATAGTACAGATGGTATGCTGGGTTATAATGCTATAATAATTTAATATCTAAATTAAATTCTGACTGTTTAAAATAATATAAAATTGTTAACCATAAGTTATTGAATGATTAGAATTCGAAAAAGTGGACTCTTGCGAATCTGTAAAACCTGATAGTACAGATGGTATGTTTGGTTATAGTGTTATGATACACTTTAAAATTCTGACTGTTTAAAATTATATAAAGTTGTTAATCATAAGTTATTGAATGATTAGAATTAGAAAAAGTGGACTCCTTCGAATCTGTAAAACCTGACAATACAGATGGTATGTTTGGTTATAATGCTATAATATATTTTAAGATCTAAATTAAATTCTGACTGTTTAAAATAATATAAAATTGTTAACCATAAGTTATTGAATGATTAGAATTCGAAAAAGTGGACTCTTGCGAATCTGTAAAACCTGATAGTACAGATGGTATGTTTGGTTATAGTGTTATGATACACTTTAAAATTCTGACTGTTTAAAATTATATAAAGTTGTTAATCATAAGTTATTGAATGATTAGAATTAGAAAAAGTGGACTCCTTCGAATCTGTAAAACCTGACAATACAGATGGTATGTTTGGTTATAATGCTATAATATATTTTAAGATCTAAATTAAATTCTGACTGCTTATGCCGTTGAAAGATTATGTAACTATTCGTAAAGGTATGCATAAATAAAATGAATTTTATTTTCTCCATTATATTTACTAAAAGTAATTCAAAATCTTATGTCTAATGATTAAGTGGATAGAATGAATAGAATTGTAGATGTATTATATTTGATTTTTGCCAAATTGCACAATGAAAATTTTAATGAAAAAGATGCAAACAAGGTGATTGATAGATTCATTACTAAGAATAACGAAACATCACATACTGTTTTTACTTGGTTATCTAAAAACAAAATAAATTCGGAGTATATATGTTTGCTTGGGAGATTTTATCTTGGCGGAATTGGAACCGATGAGAATAAAGAAGAGGCATATTCTTTGTTTGTTAATGCAGCAAATAACGGAAATTATATTGCTCAATTATATACCAAAGAAGCATTTGAATTGTTCTTAGAATCCGCAAAAGGAGGAGACTCTAAAGGTCAAACTATTCTTGGAATATGTTATGAAGATGGCATCGGCACTACTAAAGATAAGAATAAGGCATTTAAATGGTACTTGAAATCTGCAGAAGGAGGAAATACTTGGGGGCAATACAATCTTGGAAGATGCTACAAGAATGGTATAGGTATTATTAAAGACGAAAATAAAGCATTTAAGTGGTATTTAAAATCAGCAGAAGGTGGAAATTATGCCGGACAACTTAATCTTGGCCACTGTTTTAGAAATGGTATCGGAATCTTTAAAGATAATAGTAGAGCATTTGTCTGGTATTTAAAATCTGCTGAAGGTAATAGTTCTAGCGGACAAGTTAACGTTGGAATTTGTTATCAAAATGGCATTGGTGTGACCAAAGATGAAAAGAAGGCATTCGAATGGTATTTTAAATCTGCCACGAATGGTAATTATACTGCACAAAGGCAACTTGGGTTATGCTACCGAAATGGTATTGGAACCTCTCAAGACCAGGAAAGAGCTATCAAATGGTTACAAAAATCAAAGAATAATAAATTACAAAAACCAAGAAGTAATGATAAATGTCTGGAAAATCCGGAAATAGAAAGTCTTTTAAAGAAATCATCACTTTCACGGATTCCATTTAATGAGTTAGAAATCATGCGTAAGATTGGAAAAGGTGGCTTCGCAACTGTATACCTTGGAAAGTGGAAAACTCTCGATGAAGTAAAACCAGTTGCACTTAAGCTAATTCATGGATCACACCGAATTAGTGAAGAATTTATTAACGAAGTAAATATTATAACTTAATATTTCATTAATTCTGTCTTAATTTTTACTCATATATGCTTTGTTTTAAAGTTAGATGCATATTCTATTCTTGAATCTAAGAATCCTACATTTTTACAGTGTTATGGAATATCAAAATCTGATCATACTAATGATTATATTTTAGTTTTGCAATATGCAAAAATGAGATCTTTACGCCAAAATCTTCGCAAAGTTGCACAGATGAAATGGGAGAAAAAATTAGATTTGTTATCTTCTATTGCATTTGATCTTCAATTAATTCATTCACATGACATTGTTCATCGTGATTTACATAGTTGTAATATACTTCAAGATAATATTTATGATGCTTATATTAGTGATTTAGGCTTCGCAACATCAGTTAACAAAACATTAGAGACTGAATCAAGAAAAAAAATATACGGAATTATGCCGTACATTGCACCTGAAGTTTTGTGTGGAACTTCATTTACAAAGGCATCAGATGTATATTCTTTTGGGCTGATTATGTGGGAAATTTCCTCAGGAAATGTTGTATTTTCTGAACGTGAAGATGATTCTACTTTATACTTAGATATTCGCAACGGATTAAAGCCAGAAATTGCCAAAGGCACAGTATTATGTTATGAAGACCTTTTAAAAAAATGTTGGGACGCGGATCCAGTAAAACGTCCATCAGCGCCAGAAATTTATAATACTATTGTGAGTTGGAAAAATAAAACTGAACTGTGGAAAGAATTTTTGGAGGCAGATATGTATAATATTCATAATGCCACTGATGATAATATAGTCCAGGAACATAACACTATATATACTAGTAGAATTATTAATATTATTGATATTGAATCTATAGTATTGATGAAACATATAAACATTGATCACATTGATCACACTGATCACATTGATCCTCAATTCTTTTTAGATCTACGCAAATACGAACCTAAATTCGATTGTAAACCTCGTGGTAAGACCATACATTGTAGAGGGGGTAGTGCACCCGGTTTGGAATTGGAATATGCATTTAAAAAAATCACCGATGATAAAAAAAGAGACCTTAGTCAACATGTTGCTATTCTAAAAGAATTAGAAGATTCAGAATATATTGTTAGGTTTTATGGAATAGCTGTGTCTTCTAATGAATTAGATTATTATTTTGTGACAGAGTGGATGGAAAACGGTAATTTACGAGATTATTACACAAATTATAAATTGGATTGGAATAAAAGGTTTGAATTTGCCATTGATATTTGTCGTGGAATTGCTTTCTTAAATGCCATTGGGGTATACATAATTTTATTTAATATAATATCAGAATTATTTCTATATTAAACGAAAATTATTTACTAATTTTAATATTATCATAGACTTTGCATCATGACATCAGGGGTTCAAATATATTAATAAATGGAAACCACAAGGCTAAAATTGCTAATTTTTGGCTAAGTCGTAAGTTTGAAGATATTTCCAGAAGCAACAAAGTTAATCTTGATAATGTGAGATATATGGCACCTGAGATGTTAGAACGTGAGGATGAAAGCCGATATAATATTAAATGTGAAATTTATAGGTAAACATACCAAGATATCAGAAATATTACAAATTTATGTAATTATATTTGTTCTAATTTGATTAAACATTATTTAAATAAATATTTTAGTTTAGGAGTTCTTTTATGGGAAATTGCTGAAAAAAAAATACCTTATCTCAAGCTAGGAAAAAATTTACGGACAATTCGAAACCGTATTGTTAAAGAGAAATATCGTGAACAATTCTCTTCAAACGTACCCCAAGTTTGGCAAGGCATTACATATAAAGCTTTAAACCATGATCCAGATTTTCGTCCAACAATTGTTAACATTTTCATGGCACTTCATGATTACCAGAATAAGCATAAAAAAAAAGAATTCCCCCCAATTATGGAAGATGAATTTGAAGATCATTTTGTAATTAATTCTGATATTACGATGAGTACGATGAGCGTAAGTCAAGCAGTTGAAGAACACCGAAAATCCGACGGAAATAGGCAAAAGGCATGGGAAAGCTTTAAATATCACGCTGAACGTGGCGACATATTTGCCAAATACTGTGTTGGCTGTTATCTGTATCATTCGATTCTTCCTGAACATAAAGACAATCGTCAAGCAAATCTTCAACATGCGACAACATTGTTTAAAGAAGCGGCCGATCATGGTAACGTTGGGGCTCAACTCCGATATGGTTTCTGTTTGTGGAAAGGTGATGGCGTTCTTATCAATTGGGATGAGGCTATGAGATACTTAAAATTAGCAGCTGATAATGGAAATCCTATAGCTATGTATAATGTTGGAAGTGCTTATTGGATTGGAAAAGGAGTAGTAAAAGATAAAGAGATTGGTTCCAAGTATTTGAAAATGGCTGCTAAGAAGGATCAACATAATGCTATAGCTAGGTGCAAAAAACTTGGGATTACTTATTAAAATATTTTGTTAAAATAAATTTCTTCTAGAATTTGAGAAACATTTCTTGATAAGTGAAAATTGCATCGGCAATGAAGTGATATTAGAATTTCATAAAGAATCTAAGATATAGTAAACTGGATTATGAACTTTAATTGTACGCTGAAATAGCAATTACTATCTATAAAAATTGATTTAAATAATTAGTCAAAAAGATTCCGGAAATTCGGTGAACAAAATCACATATTTGCTATTATAATATTTTAAATATTCAGACCCTAGACATGCTTGAACATGAAAATGATGACGTACGTCGAAATCGAATTTTTGTGCAATAATTATAAACTGACTCGGTTGGTTAGACTTAAGTTAGTAAGCGGATTTCAAATTAACTTAAATTTACTTATTAAATTCAATAAAAACTATTTTATGCAACGAAATTGAAATTCTTATTCGTCAAATTGCTCTATACTGTAAATTTTTACAATAACTGAGTTACAAGAATATAAATTTATTTTTTTTATTTCGCTTAATGCATTTGGAAAGCTTACCATGATTTCTTATTAAAGTTCTTCAAGATCGATTAAATATAGCTGTTGAAACTACTAATGATTATTACCGGCCAAAAAAACATTCAGCTTCAAAGCCTTGGAATATTAACAATATTAACAAATCCTGTATTGTAAAAACGGAAGCATTTTATTGTCTAGAGCCTTACTATTAATTCTTAGGTTTTGAACCTTTTTTAAGTTTTAGGGTTTAAAACAGTAAAGAAACGAACCCTTGCTTTCTATTATTTAATTATCTTAAACTGTATCGGTTGAGAAAAAAAAGTTCATAATTTCAAATTAAAATTATAAAATTATACTATTTAAACTTTCATAACTCCTTTTTTTTTTTTTTTTTTTTTTTTTTTTTTTTTTTTTTTAAAGACTATCAAATTTTATTGTTTTAAGTCATAAATTCTGCATCAATAAGAAACTAAACTTTCAACATATCAAATTCCTTTTCGTTTTTATTTAATTTGACCCTGCCTACAACCAATTATAAGTAAATACGTTTAAATTTACAATTTGCACATTAAGAAAGTAACTATTGCACATAGCTTGGTAAATTAATATTCATACACACGTATATAGTAAAGCTATGCTTGTGCGTAGTTAATAACGTAAATCTAGTTAATTGTTGATATCCACATTTCATATGATTACATATAATTGAATTCAGAACTTTTTAAATGCAATTTATCAGTCAGACTGTTTGTCACACTCAGTATTTTGTTATATATAAAATTATAAAAAAAAACCATATAAAATTACTATAAACTTTGAAGCCAAGATTCTTTTCAACCTACATATTAATTTAAAATTAAATTTTGCGATTATATAGAGCTCAAAAAGGAGAATAAACTTACCTTTTCTGCCAAGTTACAATTCCACCAATTTTGCACAAAACGAGAATGTAACTTCGTCAAAAAACAAATATTTTTCGATTTTAAGATCATGAGTATATGTAAAATTATGCCCTGAACAACTTTACTTAGGCGACGGAAGTATGTTACCTTGTAAGAAAAATGGATCATCTATGTACTAAAGTTAAAATTTTTGGGGTTTCAATATAAAACCCTTTTTTTGTCAAGATAACCTGCTTTGGGCTTCTAAGTAAACTTGTTCAGCAGGTAATTCTACTCGTATCGAGGTCAAAACGCGCTTTCTCGGACCTTTTACTAAGTGAAAAACGGGGTTAAAGTTAGAAAAAAATTTTTTTTTCTAAAAAATTTTTTTCTAAAAAATTTTTTTATAACTTTAACCCCGTTTTTCACTTAGTAAAAGGCCCGAGAAAGCGCGTTTTGATCTCAATACGAGTAGAATTACCTGCTGAACAAGTTTACTTAGAAGCCCAAAGCAGGTTATCTTGACAAAAAAAGGGGGTTTATATTGAAAACCCAAAAATTTTAACTTTAGTACATAGATGATCCATTTTTCTTACAAGGTAACATACTTCCGTCGCCTAAGTAAAGTTGTTCAGGGCATAATTTTACATATACTCATGATCTTAAAATCGAAAAATATTTGTTTTTTGACGAAGTTACATTCTCGTTTTGTGCAAAATTGGTGGAATTGTAACTTGGCAGAAAAGGTAAGTTTATTCTCCTTTTTGAGCTCTATATAATCGCAAAATTTAATTTTAAATTAATATGTAGGTTGAAAAGAATCTTGGCTTCAAAGTTTATAGTAATTTTATATGGTTTTTTTTTATAATTTTATATATAACAAAATACTGAGTGTGACAAACAGTCTGACTGATAAATTGCATTTAAAAAGTTCTGAATTCAATTATATGTAATCATATGAAATGTGGATATCAACAATTAACTAGATTTACGTTATTAACTACGCACAAGCATAGCTTTACTATATACGTGTGTATGAATATTAATTTACCAAGCTATGTGCAATAGTTACTTTCTTAATGTGCAAATTGTAAATTTAAACGTATTTACTTATAATTGGTTGTAGGCAGGGTCAAATTAAATAAAAACGAAAAGGAATTTGATATGTTGAAAGTTTAGTTTCTTATTGATGCAGAATTTATGACTTAAAACAATAAAATTTGATAGTCTTTAAAAAAAAAAAAAAAAAAAAAAAAAAAAAAAAAAA
>QKWP01001035.1:166603-179093 GCA_003550325.1 Gigaspora rosea
TTTTTTTTTTTTTTTTTTTTTTTTTTTTTTTTTTTAAAGACTATCAAATTTTATTGTTTTAAGTCATAAATTCTGCATCAATAAGAAACTAAACTTTCAACATATCAAATTCCTTTTCGTTTTTATTTAATTTGACCCTGCCTACAACCAATTATAAGTAAATACGTTTAAATTTACAATTTGCACATTAAGAAAGTAACTATTGCACATAGCTTGGTAAATTAATATTCATACACACGTATATAGTAAAGCTATGCTTGTGCGTAGTTAATAACGTAAATCTAGTTAATTGTTGATATCCACATTTCATATGATTACATATAATTGAATTCAGAACTTTTTAAATGCAATTTATCAGTCAGACTGTTTGTCACACTCAGTATTTTGTTATATATAAAATTATAAAAAAAAACCATATAAAATTACTATAAACTTTGAAGCCAAGATTCTTTTCAACCTACATATTAATTTAAAATTAAATTTTGCGATTATATAGAGCTCAAAAAGGAGAATAAACTTACCTTTTCTGCCAAGTTACAATTCCACCAATTTTGCACAAAACGAGAATGTAACTTCGTCAAAAAACAAATATTTTTCGATTTTAAGATCATGAGTATATGTAAAATTATGCCCTGAACAACTTTACTTAGGCGACGGAAGTATGTTACCTTGTAAGAAAAATGGATCATCTATGTACTAAAGTTAAAATTTTTGGGGTTTCAATATAAAACCCTTTTTTTGTCAAGATAACCTGCTTTGGGCTTCTAAGTAAACTTGTTCAGCAGGTAATTCTACTCGTATCGAGGTCAAAACGCGCTTTCTCGGACCTTTTACTAAGTGAAAAACGGGGTTAAAGTTAGAAAAAAATTTTTTTTTCTAAAAAATTTTTTTCTAAAAAATTTTTTTATAACTTTAACCCCGTTTTTCACTTAGTAAAAGGCCCGAGAAAGCGCGTTTTGATCTCAATACGAGTAGAATTACCTGCTGAACAAGTTTACTTAGAAGCCCAAAGCAGGTTATCTTGACAAAAAAAGGGGGTTTATATTGAAAACCCAAAAATTTTAACTTTAGTACATAGATGATCCATTTTTCTTACAAGGTAACATACTTCCGTCGCCTAAGTAAAGTTGTTCAGGGCATAATTTTACATATACTCATGATCTTAAAATCGAAAAATATTTGTTTTTTGACGAAGTTACATTCTCGTTTTGTGCAAAATTGGTGGAATTGTAACTTGGCAGAAAAGGTAAGTTTATTCTCCTTTTTGAGCTCTATATAATCGCAAAATTTAATTTTAAATTAATATGTAGGTTGAAAAGAATCTTGGCTTCAAAGTTTATAGTAATTTTATATGTTTTCTTTTATAATTTTATATATAACAAAATACTGAGTGTGACAAACAGTCTGACTGTTATTAAAGTTTGTTTGTTAAGCATGCTGTAAATACAACTATAAAATTCTAAAGGCAATTTTATATTTGTTCACTAACAAGAGTATTTAGAAAACCAATCAGAATGCAAAATTAACCTTAAACGAATTTTATTTTCTAATTATAAAAATTTTTGTTACATGAATTTGCAAATTAGTACCAACAACAACTGCAACTATGGCACCAATAATAGCCTCAACTATATTACCATCAACTATATTACCGATAAATGATTCCAATGACAATTCCAGTGATGATTGCGGCAATAGAAAAAAAAACTAATTAGTTAAAGCTCAAAAAAAAAAAAAAAAAAAAAAAAAAAATTGATACTTATCATATACAACAACAAATAAAGCCCATCTAATCAATGAAAATATAGATCTAAAATGACTATAAAATCATGATATAAATAACAACTCCAATTACTTATAGTAGCCCCCACTACAACACCAACAACGGCTTTAATAAACTCTAGCGATGATTATAGAATGAATTTAAAAATCTTATTAGTTAAATTAAAGCAGGAAAAAACAAAAAAAAAACCAATATATATATATATATATATATTCTTGTCGGTGGATTTGTGGAATTTGGTCTCATCTGACCTACAAGTCACCCCGAAAATCAATCAAAAGATATAATAAACTGAGTGTTAACCCAATCTCACGACGTCAAAACCAATCTCTTGTATAATAAACTGAATGCCAAACCAATCTTCAGACGTCAAAACCAACCTCTTGTCAGTATGTGCAAAAAAAAAACACTACTTAGAAAGTTCCGAAAAGCTTAGTATTATGTATTATGTTATCGAAATGGAAAATCAATTTGTGTCAAACATTTCATGTCCATTATGTTCAAACAAACAATTAAGAACCTCAACGGGTTACATTTGCATCAAAATAGAATTTACAAACAGAATAACGACCATATTTCATTATATACTGTATTTTATAAAAGCTACAAGAATATACAGTACTACAAAGAAAATAAAAACCACTGCTACCCTTTCGACTGAAACATCTAGGATACCCTCCCTAGATAATAGTAGCGAAAAAAATATAGAAAACTTAGGAAAATCTACTGAGACCCCGAATATTTCAACTATGACGTTAGCGGACCTTCCGATCACAACAAACCACAAAATCTTCTTAGGACCCACATCAGCACCCATAACATTTTCCCACGACAACCCTTATGTAGATCACAGGACCAACACAACAAATCAACAGACCGATCAGCTGACCTCAACACTACAAGTACCGGACCTGGGTACCGGATCTGATGCAGTTCCTTCCGACCTAACTCCCCGGACGAACGACCAATGCCATTCAGTACTTACAGAAGCCAATTTCTTTGACTTTGACATCGCTGAGCCTAAAATACACCCACTATCCGATAACATGGCAAACAAGCAAGAGGATACCGAAATGGAAATTACATCGGACAACACAATAGAATCAGAACCAGAATTATCACAACAAATACATCGAGCAACCTTACCTCCGAAACCCACCTACAGTGCAATTGCATCCGGGCAGAAGCACCACCGTCTATAATAAAGCCCCTCGACGAGGAATTATATACGAATGGAAAGACCAAGTAGAGAAAAGACTAAAAGAGATACGTCAAAACTTGAGAGTTGACAATTTCGACGAAGAGACCTGGCACACAGACAAAATCATGGAAATTCTGCAGTTAAAAGAAAACCTTACAGCTTTTATTAGACATAAATTAAATACAAATCTGACCAATATCCAAATTCTGACTGCTATCGATACAAAACTACGCCACAAAGACACAGCTTTCTTCCGCTTTTTCACTTGAATAGCCTCAGCCCAAGCCCTCCATCAAATAGAATTTTTTATACTACTGAACAAAGCTATAGATCGATATAAAAGATTACACAACATACCGAGAACCAACAAAACCAATAGGGACCAAATATTCTTCGGCCTACGACAAAAAATTGCAATCAACTATCTGAAGAACCTAGATTTTATAGACTTAAATGGCCATGAGATTACTAGCTGGATTTTCTATTTATGGGGCTTTGGAAAAATGGAAAAACATATTGAATTACAACTGCGCGTACAATATCGAAAAATATACTCAATGAAACTATCGTCCACCTTCCTGAACACCCGGATGACATCGACGAAAATATCTGTTCCATATTTCCTTTCTAATTACCAATTATCGACCGTTACGATACTCGCCAGATAGTTAGCACGCTCTGATTGATCTTCTCATTTCAACACCTCCCTGAGGCATACTTTAAACACACACGCATGCCACTCCCATCCTACCCTGCAGACTTGACCTCTGAGATAACCAACCACTTCCTTATCACAGAATATGCCGACCTCTGATCCCTCCCAGAATATTGTAGGGAATTGCGCAATTATTACACCTTTAAAGAACTTCCGTCTTCATATTTCTCACTACCAGTAGCAGAAGTGAAGCCACAACTTCCAGTTACCCCACAAGAATTAAACGTTGAGATCTGACACTTATTCACCTTTGCTGCTAAAAATGAGACAGATTTCAAACAACATATAGACATCTTAAAGGAATACTACCTTTTAAGAGACTGCCCAATGATTATCTCCGTCAGAAAAAACGCCTGCCAAAAGAACCAACAGATCTAAAATTAAAAGGCGAATACACCTTCCCACTAATGAATCGTACCATTGTAAAAAACTTAATTTCAGAATTAATAGATGAATACCACATTCCAGAACCACTACCTAGCGCATATACTGAAATCAACTTCACAAACAAGCCTGAACTCCCTTGGGACTTCAGAAAAATAAAAGAAATAGAATTTAACATACCTATCACAAGCTCCAAGGAACTAGTCATTACTGCAAGGAAGCTGCAAAAATTCTATTTCTTTCAACAACTTCCACAATCCTGGTTAAAAATTCTTGTAAAAGAACAAAACCAACCTGTGAACCCCAACAAAAGACCGAGACTACCAAATGATCTTGAAACCCTCAAGAAAACTATTGAAAAAACACTACCCACCTTATCCATAGACCTACCGATATCTGACTATGAAAAGGTCATTCCTACTATCGACGCACTCCGTGAAAAATTCGACTTCAGAGCTACTCCACCATACTTATTCCAACTACTTGACCAGCCAAAACCAGATTGGGACCTCTATGATTATGATGATGTCTGAAAAAGAAGATGATACACAATTACCGGCACAACTGTCGGAACCTAAAAAAAGTATTATAAAACTTGATGGAATTAACAACAATATTAGAATCTCTACCTATAATATCCGCGGAATGCCACAACCACTTAAAATATAAAACTGGATCGAATACTGTGCTAAATCGAACCTCCATATCATAGCCATTACTGAAACTAAACTCACTGACAACAAAGCAAAAAATCTCTCCAACCCTCTATACCACATATACTCTTCAAACTTCATACTATATACCCCCAACAGAGAGACACAAGCCTAGGCACCGCAATTATGGTTTACAATGAACTACAACTATACATACATGACATTAGAACCCTACCTGGGTCTGCAATTTATATTGATTTCTACTTTCTGTCTAACAAAACTCGCATTATCTCCACTTACATACCATTACAAGCAAACCATCCAGAGTTATACAAAAAACCCCAAAAAAAAGTCTTCGCTTGGTTTCTAGAAGCAAAGAACAAGAACTGGAACGTTATCATCCTTGGGGATTTCAATGCGAACCAAGACAGAGACAAGAAGTTCCAACTCTTCCAAAACCTCAACTCTGCCAACGCTACTAGCCTACTTTCATTCCACAATATAACGGACCCCACCTGGATCGGCCCTAATACAACTAGTCAGATTGACGACATATGGTACAACTCAGAAATCCTCTTAGATATGGAAAAAATAGAATTAATTGACACCACTTACATCACAGATAGCGATCACCGAATTATTACTACATCTTGGAACATAGATATCTCAAAACAAAAAACTATTAGAAACAAGAAAAAAAAGAGGAAGATATACCACTATGAAAAGATGACCAAAGAGAACTGGGAGGACTTCATCTCAGAAGTAGACAACTGCGACTGGAACATCACCACCAAAAAAACATGGAACATAACTACATTAAACAAGACATGGAACAAATGGGCCACCAAGATAAAACAAATAATCAACAACCACATACCCTTTTCATTTAAATCTCCAAAACCCTTTTATGCCTTTTTCTTGAAGACTACTCACCTCCACCTCGCATTAAAATCTATGAATAAATGTCTCAGAAGACTAACAAATGCATCATCCTCTCCTACAGTCGATACGATAAACCTTTGCAACAAATTCTTAACAAAAGCTACCAAACTAGCTGCGCTAGACATTGAACTCCTCACCCTAGCAGATATTACTTCTACACTCACACAAACTATCATTAATCTCAAACAAATCAAACACACCATATGGGCAGCTAGAAATCTAGAAAAACTCCAAGAACAAAATAAACGTATAAACTTCTACATAAACAGGCGTTATGATAACTTTAAGGACAATACTAGTCGAATGCTGGACAGCATCCTACAACGAAGATCTGAGCCAGTTAAAACTGATAAAATTATTCTCTCTGACCAAGTCATAACAGAAAAAACAGAAATCAAAGAATACATCAAGAGACACTTTAAACTATGGACCAAAGCTAATCCTCAAAATACAGACTGGCAAGCAGAATGGGAAAAAATTTATCATCCCATAAAAAAGATCGACCCCACAATTTACGAATCAGTCACTAAACCTATTACTATGGATGAACTCCGACGAACCATATCACAAACCCCAAAGAATAAAGCAACTGGTCCCATACCCATCTCAAATGAGATCCTGCAAAACCTCCCCACCTCAGCCCTAGAAATACTTCTCAACATCCTTAATAACTGCCTAAAACTCAACTATGTACCCAACTAGTGGTTACAAGCAAACATATGGCCTATCCCAAAAAAGAAAAAATACAATTACAACCTGAGCACTACGAGGCTGATAACTTTAATAGACCATACGCGGAAACTATTTACAAAGATCTTAAACAACAAATTAACCATAGTAATAATGCGCTATGAGGTTCTCTTTCCTATGAACTTTGTAGCATTCCCCCACCAGTCCACAGTACAGCCAGTCACGCAACTCACACAAATGATCAAAAATGCCAATACAAATGGAAAAGAAATCTGGGCATTATCGCAAGATATGTCCAAGGCCTTTGACTCCGTCAACATAGCAACTTTAAAAAAGGCTCTACATCGAATAAAAATCCCTTTACCAATAATAGAACTTTTAACCTACCTTCTCTCACACCGAACTAACTATGTAATTACTAACCTAGGATTCACAAAACCATATCCAGTTCAAGATGGTATCAACCAAGGAGAGACTTTCTTCTCTCTACTCTGGAAAATATACTACGAACCTCTAATCTCTACCATACAGCAACGCTATACCGGCTACACCAGTACAATCCCTACCTCCCCACCAAAGGAAATTAATATCTCAATCATGGCCTATATAGATGACTCCCTGTGGGTCGCTCCTAATAGGAAAACACTAATGGATATACTAACTACTGCAACTGGTTTTTACAAGCTCAATAACATTCGAGTCAACCCTGAGAAATCATTCCTCATCACAAATTCACTACATACACCCTCACATTCTTCAATTACCTTTGACAATACCGAAATAATGGCTCTACCACACAATACCCCTTTAAAATATCCTGGAGCCTGGTACACAGCTAACGGAAAACACACCCATATTCAAAAATTAATTATCCACAAAATTACTACCAACTTAAAGAAACTAAAATTTGCCAAAATCACAAAAAAACAAGCGATATATATAATCAATCATATCATAACCCCCGCTTACAATATCGACTTCTCTCATCATACTTAAATCCCACACAAATGAATACCATAAAAAGAACTTACCTCAACACTGTAAAACAGAAAGGGAAACTAGCAAGAGGAGTGCCTAACTCATTTCTCTTCTGCACTGGAATATATGCCCTACGCGATCTAGAACAAGCTCAACTTTCAACCTTAACCTCCACTCTAATCAAGAGATTAAACCACCCCCACTTCGACAAATCATACCTAAAACTCAGAATACAACAAATACAAGACTCTACTATATCAAATGTCTCAATCCTAGAAGAAGAACCCGTCTTTTCTACATCACAATTCCGTACATACACTACACAAGCCGTACTCGCACTACATAAACTATATCTAAAACTAGTCCAACCCCTAAATAATTGGCCCACCACATCGAACATAATGGGAACCACCATTAACAACATGCTATCAAACCACCCTAAAGGAGCATATTATAAAGAGAAACTTAATGAACACAATATAAGCTGTATAGAGCAGTTCCTAAACTGGAAAAATGACAGGTTCCTAAACTGGCAAAACTTCCAACACAACATAAAAAGATTATTAGAGGGAGGATCCCAAAATGGTTCTACCAAATACACGAACTCATCATATCTACAACAGCACCCTCCTTTAAACTAGTAAATCCTAACCCTTTTACAACTCCACCATGGACCCCAGTCAATAAAGGATGGATAATCACGAGGGACAAACAAATTGCCAGAATATTCAACCCCTACTCAACCAATTATAAAGGGAAACACTACGTCTACTCGAACTTATCAGCCCGACTAGAACCATGCACAGGTTGCAAGCTCAAAGACAGAAAAAACAAAACGAAACACTGCTATATTACACTAAATAATCACCAGATATATAACATTCTAGTCAGCTGTAAACGTATAATATACGCTAACCTAACCGACATCCATAGAGCACTATCATCCAACACACTCCCAACACCCTATAATATACAACCCAAACCTATACTACCAAGACCTTTACCATTATTCGAAAACCCTCCAACCTCTCTATGGGAATCATTGACATCTACAAACTTTAAAAAAAAGAAAATATCTATACAGCTATCTACCAGAATAGAAAAATAACTAAAATAAATAAAACATACGGCAATATGCAAAATAAACACTAGAAAAGACCCTCTACACTGCTACAACCTACACTGGCCATCCAAAATGAACGCATTAATTTCACTCCTGACCTTCATCATTACAACAACAGACTCCACGGCAAAAATAAATATTACTACCAACAACACACTACTGCTACAAACAATCGAACACATAACCAGCCTCCAACACTTCGAACAACAAAAACTAGACGGAACTCCCTTCCCCTTTATATTACGAACACTATTCTCACTACTCATTGATAGAGAAGTCACCGTGATTTTTGATAAAGACCTAATAATTGATAATCCACCCTCACCCTTCTCGCTAGACTTAACACCACACAAATTCATTTACAACAGATACACCCCACTATTAATGGACACTCCCTGTATACAACCTATAAAAACAATATTGAAACAACTCTATCAGATTACAAATGACTTAAAATGGCATAATCAACAGAGGATATCCTTATGGGACTAATACCTAACCTACGCTAAAATCCAATGGGACCACACCTTGGACTCTCTCTCATATAATGACAAACCAAAAGGCCTATACACCAATCCCTCCGCATCCAACCTAAAAAACTTCAAGGTGAAACTACTGGCTGAAGAACTCCCGACCCACCTTCTTCTCCACCTCCGAAATCAATCGAAATATCCAAATCACTTATGCCCAAAATGTTACTCAGCCTCAGAAGATATACCACACCTACTAACTTGCATCAGTAACCCTTTTAATTTTAATACAGGACTGAAGAGAATTCTCATCAAGATCGCTACTAAACTCGAATTACCCCTATACAACGTAGACGGATTTATCAACTCATATACACACCTCTACATACAACAACAACTCCCCATAGGCTTCATCACCAACCTGACCTTGGCACCCTTCAGCACCAAACTCCTTCAAACAAGACACGCACCTCTGATCCATCACACCATAACGGAATTCATATACAAAGAAATTTGGCATCCCTTCCGAATGTCACGACATAATGAAGCAGTCCCCTGCCCATCACCGCTTACGACACCAACTTTGACACCAACTAAACCCTTACTCCCCTATATATCCAGAAAAAAATTCAACTCTTTATAACACTAGGACACTCATCCCTACACAAATTACTCGAAAGCTAGAGGTCTACGACCATTCTAGTAAAGAATTTGTCGAGAGTAAACTAGCTCTTACCTCTACTTCCCTATAGATTAGCAAATCCCTACATGTAATTATATATGTAATTATCTGCAAAATCATTAATAAAGAAATAGAGGATAGACCTCTTTTTTTAAAAAAAAAAAAAAAAGCTATTAAATTATCAAAAAATTTTTTAAATATCTTTTTTTTTAAAGAGTTATAACAATTTAAAAATTTTTATAATTAAAAGGAGGTGAATTCCACTATATTAGAAATTTCTTAATCAATTATTTGTGTTTTTTTATATTCCTTTTTTAGCAAGTCTATGCAACTCCTGGTCCCTGATCTAATGGCTTGGCAGCCTTTTTTAGAAAGCAAACTTTCCAATCCAGTACTAAATCGAAGTTTATTAATTATTTATACCAAAATTTGATCTACTAGAAATTTGTTCCTAATTTATCACGTATTTGACTTTTTGAGTTTGTTTATTGTTTAGGGAATTGCTATTTCCACCATGGTATTTTGCTATTTCTACCATGGTTACACAAGATTTTCTATTTTTAGAATTCAAAATAAAATATGCACTTATATTACACAAAGGCCCAATGCACTGTTTTTGCAAAAATAATTTTTGGTTACATGCTGCTAATGTTGTATAATGTTATACAAGTCTAATTTTGGTACCCTAACCCTGGCATTAAGCTTAATGCTGGTGGGAACTATCATGATAATGGCCCCGGTGGGGTTAGACATAATTCCGGCCCACCCTAACCCTAAATCTAGAACAATCACAGTGCTTAATGCTGGTGGGCACTATCAGGATAATGCCCTGGCAGGGTTAGACATAATTTAGGCCCACTCTAACTTTAAATCTAGGAACCCAATATCCAATCACAGTACATATACTAGATGCATATGTTGTGTAACCAGTATATGTACTGTGATTGGATGTTGGGTTCCTAGATTTAGGGTTAGAGTGAGCTGAAATTATGTCTAATCCCACCAGGGGCATTATCATGATAGTGCCCACCAGCATTAAGCTTAATGCCGGCCGACCCAGGGTTAGGTTACCAAAATTAGACTAGTGTAATATTACACAACATAAGCAGCATGTAAACCAAAAATTATTTTTGCAAAACAGTGCACCGGGCCTTTGTGTAACATACATGCATATATTATTTTGAATTCTAAAAATAGAAAATCTTGTGTAACTATAGTGGAAATAGCAATTCCTTATTGTTTATTGTTGTTTGTTTACTGTTTTGATTATTTCCTCATGCATTTGTTTATAGCTGATCTGGTATTACCGATGCCCCAAAATTTTCAAAAATTGCTAAAAAAATTTTTGAAAAAGTAGTTACTCCTTGTTCACACCTATGGTTTCTTGTGTGTGAGTATTTTTATTCTAATAAACTCTAGCCAAGAATTTTTTCTCTATCTTTTTTGTTAAGCTTGCTTTACTTGCTTGCTAGTAAAACTGTTTTGAATTTTTTGACTTTCCTTCTTGTTTGGGTGTGGCCATAAGGATCAGCAAAAAGAGTTTTTTTTTTATTAAAAATGTATATTTAATAAATGTAAATATAATATATAATAAAAATAAATAAATAACGGCAATTTTTTTCGTACATCAGGTTGTGTAACTTCGTGTACATCAATTTTGTATCAGCCAATTAAAATTGCGTAATTTCGATCATCAATTTTAATATAACATGTATACTGCCAAGACAAATAGGTGTCGATCATGCCCACAAATATAGCCCATAACCATAAATCATGAACTGTATCATGTCTTTTGTTCTGAGCCTATTATAATTAAGCCTTTCTATTAAGCCAAGATCATCCTTATCAAACTTGCGCACAACAGTGCAATATTTTATACATCTGAACAAGGTTAGTGATTATGCTTTAAGAAAGACTTGGTTATAATAAATTGTTGAGTACGTTTGCGATACCGTAATTAATACTAATTAAAAAAGAACACCCAGTTCGCTTTGTTCTATATACATCATTTGTTCCACAATATTTTCCTTGCTATTTACATGCAAAAAGTGCAGCCTTCGTTTGTGCAGTATATCTCTTTATTGTTGCACATGCTTTAGCAAAAGTTGCAAATGTGCGTCCTGGCTCCAAGATATCATTAACTACATGATTTTTAAAAGCATGCTCTGATTCCATAATATTATTATTCATATAAACTTCAGCAAAAGCTTCAACAGTGTGTTTATGAATTTATGTTACTATTATCTTTACGATTTTCAAACATGTACCCTGATTCTGCAATGCTATTACCATTATGAACTTCAGAAAAGGCCTTAATAATACGTTCTGACTCAATAGTTTCATCATACTATTATCTATATGATCATTGACAAAGGTTCCAAAGACGTTTTTCAACTCAACAGGACAAGTATCTATATGAGTTTTAGCGACAATACGTTTAGATTCCATAGTACTAATAATCAGCGATAAACAATGGGTATTTCTGCAGGGTAAAGTTTATTTTTTATTATTATTTTTTTTCATTTATAAATACATTCTGACTTTCAATTAATTACATCATTGTTTTTGCACATAATGCCTTCGATTATTCTTACGACTACCAAAATTATTTACATATACGAATATCAAAAATCCAACAAATGTAAATATGTTAACTAGTTGGTCTATGATGTAAATATAATAGATTTAACATTTTAAAAAAATATTATAATAATAAGTAGTTATATCTAATAGATTTTTAATTAAATGTTTTTCGCTTAAATGATCTTAGTGTTATATTAGTTTTCGCTTATCAAAATTACGCAATTTTATTGGCTGATACAAAATTGATGTACACGAAGTTACACAAACTGATGTACGAAAAAAATTG
>QKWP01001036.1:0-21106 GCA_003550325.1 Gigaspora rosea
TTTGATAGAATTTTATTAATAAAACTCAATAAAATCTTATGATTCATAAAATTTTACTAATTTATTCTAACAAAATGCACTAAGTAAACTTGTTCAGCACCAAAAAATACATATAAATATATTCGGACTCAGACCAGTCTGCAGACTTCGGACCAGACCCAGACCAGACTCAGACTTGACTATAAAGTCTGAATATAAAAGTCTGAGTCTGGTCCGAAAATCAGACCAGACTCAGACTTGACTAAAGTCTGGTTTGAGTCCGGTTCGTAGGAGCACTAATCCTAACGCTAATGAGTTATTAACGGCACACAGCAAGTTACGGTTACAGCTACAGTAAACTTATAATCCCAATGTGCCCATGACACTGTAACTATAATTAACAATTTTAAACTTATAATGAATTCATTCAAAAATATTAGTGCCCAAGAACAACTTCCTTAATCTGAATTAAATTCTTACATGCATTTCTTAAATAACCGTAACTGTCTATTGACAATTGATAATTGCAAATGAATCGTACAAATCATGATGCTGGAATCATTATATATATATGAATCTCATTTCTAAGCATGATACAAACCACGCCACCACAGGCAGGAAACTAGTAAACCAAGTTAGACATAGAGATTGGAACTGCAAAAAATTATGCTGGTGATTAATCACGTCACTTGACTATAAGTTATACGATTAATGATCGTATAATCGTTTAACTGTTTAACCGTTTAACCATTTAATTCAAATCTTTTATTTATTAAAATTTTTATGACCATCATTTACAAAATAATTACATTATAACCTTAACGTGACGCCCTTCATCCATTTTGCTGACCTTACATTGCGAAATTCCAATCTTTAAAGACTATACATTCCCAGGCAAGCATAAACCTACAAAAGAAAATATTGATTAGAAAAATGAAAGAACAATAAAAAGAAAACAAGAAACTGGTACTTATTATTATGCTAGTTTCTTCCCAGGTCCAAATCCAATTCTCAACGTCAATTCTGGTTCCCAGGATGAAGTACAAAGAAAAAAATATATTATCCCAAGTCTAGCTCACCATTCTTGTTGCTAATTCATGTTTCTGGGCCAAAGTACGAACTACAAAAAAAAAAGATAGTTAATAAAATGAATGAACAAAAAACCTACAAGAAAAAGAAAAAAGAAAAAAGAACCGATACTCATATTATGTCAAGTCCAGTTTACCATTTCTGATGCAAATTCATATTCCTGGGGTGAAGTACAACCTACAAAAGAAAGAAGGTAAGTAAATAGAAATGGAAGAACAGAAACTAACAAGAAGAGAAAAGAACCAGCACTCATATTATACCAAGTCCACTTCTGTCGTCAATTCACGTCTCCAGGGCAAAGTACAAATCTACAAAAGAAAGTCAGTTAATAAAATGGAAGAACAGAGAAACACAAGAAAGAAGTTAGAAATCTAATACTCATATTATGCCAAGTTCAGTTCACCATTCCCGACACCGTTTTTACATTTCCCAACGAAGCATAAACCTACAAAAGGAAAAAAGTTAGTTAAATAATTAAAAACAAAACAATAAATATAAGAAAGAAACTGATATTTATGTTATGCCAGTTCCAGTTTTCTACACAGATTCAAAGTATAAGAAAAAATGCAAATCAAAAAAAAAAATTTTTTATTTTTCAGATACAGGTGATAAAGATTATCGATTTATCATGGCAAGGAAAAACCTGTCATCGGGCTTTTAATTATATTTTGTACTGGACGCCATTTCTAACAAATTAAACTGATTGTGTCTGGTACAAAATATAATTGCAAGCCCGATGACAGGTTTTCCCTTGGCGGTACTCATATACGAACGAATTTTAAACTGATTAATTGAATAATTTAACGGTTTTTAATCGTTTATTAAAACCTTTACTCATTTAACCATATAATATAAATAAATGATTAATCATGATTAAACGAATAATGGTTCCAATCCCTAGTTAGACATGCAATTTAGATGAATTCTTTTAAGTTAGACTAGCCAACCAGGATTTTGATGAATTCTGATACAGAATTTTGGGAATATTTAGTTTCAAACATTTCGGATTGGATATAAACATTGGGCTGTTACAGATTTTGGCAGACATTTTAGAATTATTAGACATTTCGGAAATTTGAATACCAGGCGAAACTAATATCACCCCCATTTCGGATTCAGGTTTGACGAAATAGTTTGGTTTCGCCCGAAACATTAGTTGTAGCGAGCCTTACAAGGGCAGAAGTAGGTAATAGTAGTGGCTGCAGGGTATCTTTAACTGCAAATATAAGCCTTAGTGAATGCGCAAGTTACTAAAGTGTAGGTGAATACCTAGTAAGACAGGTGCTACTCTACCAAGTTTTCTGTTGAGAATAAGCCAAATTGTACCTTCGGGTGCATTGAAAAAGTCCTAAAGAATAATAAAAAAATAGATCTGGGGTGTCTAGACTAACTGTATATATATTGCAGATGACCCAGGGAATCATTTTAAATTCAGGTAAGGAGCAAAAGATCAGAGGATTTAAATAGGCAATTCCTATAGTTTGGTTGCAGATATGGCAGCTAGTGTGAAACCAGGACCCCAGATATCACTCATATAGGTCATGACTAGATTTTGGCCAATTTTGGCCCAATTTGCTGAAAATGACAAAATATATTTGTTTAAATAATTTTTGATCTAGTGATCAGAACATACTACCGATTTGATTTTTAGTGGTCTTTTTTTGATAAACCATTATACAAACTTCTGCTATTAAGTGATGTGAAGAATAACAAACGAAACATTCAAATAAAATAGCTTTTTGGCCTCTATATGAGATAAATAAGCAATAAATATTCAAAGAACAGCTACGCCAAGCTGTAAAAGGAAGCACTATTACTAGTTGTTAAAGCGGTTTGGTATTTTTGGATAGAAAAGGATCAGTTTGTCATTGTTTAATTGGTTGCATAATGGGTAAGGGTAAATTCAAAAGAATTTTTCAGAAAAACTACCTTTTTAACTTACTTTCAGCTAATAATTAAACATGTAGATATTACAATATTCTATACACTTAATTATAGATTATATGTAAGTTTAAAAGACCGTTGTTGTCTTTGTAATAAATTTTAATAGCAAATAATTCTTGATCATGATTGGCTAATTTTGGGATGAAACCAAATCAGTAGATATGATTGAATGAACTTTTTTTTGTTAGATGCGCCTTACTAAGAGCATTATTTTAAAAAAAGTATGTTCAAATTGGTCTACTAGATGCCAAGATAATTGGCAAAAACTGTTTTTTGCTTCTCAAATTTCAGGGTTTTTTGCTAAAAAAAAAACTAGTATGACCTCTATACTAGATGTCCGGGGTCCTGTGGAACCTTTGAGCAGACCACTTTATTTAGACACCAAAAGTGTACATGTGGCTAGTTGTACTCTTGTCCAAGTGTAATTCATAGTGTGTAAAACTGAATAAAATCATATGCCCCAAAACAGGCACTTTGAATCTGAAAAAATATATATATATTATATATATAGTATAGTATAATCTAAATTTTTTAATAATTAACAGGTTTTTTATTTTAATAACTAATCTATATATATACAAATATTAAACAGATATACAGTATATATAATTCCAGAAATATGATTGTCAAATTTATATATTTCTATTGGTTAAAAGAAGAAACTGGTTTCAAATATAAAGTTTGGTTTGAAAACAAACCAAATTATAATTGGTCTAATAAACCAGTTTATAAACCTTGGTTTAGTTTTTAATTTGATAAATCAAGCCTGTTTTTTGAACCTAAACCAAACCAAACCATAAAATCTCTATAGTTATTAGATTGACCATTTCAATATTTTAAACTAATTTCTTTTGGTCTACATTTTATAATCATTATTATAACTTATATTAAAACATTTGATTTCATTAATTATAATTTTCAATACAATTCGACAGGTATTAATAAAACTTTGTTGTTTGGAATTATGACTTGCGTTATATATATATTTTTTTTAATCCAGTCAACAAATTCTTGTTTATATCGAACTTTTTTTTATTAGCGCCTGCTCATATAATTTATTTGTTATGAAAGTTGATTTAATATTCGGAACCTTTTATATTTTTTGTTAAGACCTATTGGTTGGCAACCAAACATAAACATACTAGGATTCATTCAAGCGAAAACTTAATTTTAAAGTATTTACATTAAGGGTTTCATAATTAAAGTAAGGAAATCTAAGTTTGACGTATTCATTTTCAAATGAGCGATGTATCAACTTTATTTCACTTTCCGATAAATTTGTAATGGTAATCTTTGTCGTTGAAAAGTTTATTTTATTTCGTTAAATGGAAGTCTCTAAACACTTCCATTTCATTTTCCGATTTCAAAATTTTGACATGCAAATAAGATTTTTTAAACTCCCGAAATACGCTATTTTTTTTTTAATTCCGAAATCCCTCATTGTTTAATCATTATACATATTCCAAGCTGATGCAGTAAATAATAAAACTTTAACCCACAACCTCCATAGTATCGCTACCAAATCAGGATACGTCTTATTAGTTATTGATCTAATACTGTATTATTTGATTAACATGAAACAGTTTATTTTTTTTATTTTTTTAATTGAATTATTCAAAGAAATAGTTTAGTCTATACATGAGGTAGAAACTATTTCGGCCTATTTTCGGCATTGATTTTTGATATGAAACCGCTGAGGTATCTCTGCGGTTTCATATCAAAAATCAATGCCGAAATAGTTTCTACCCCATGTATAGTTTAGTCTAGAATTGTTAAAGTCCGGTCTACGAAACCGGGTTAACCTTGGCAGTTTATTACACGATGCATATAATTTGGAACTTAATAATACTCAAACATTTAATTACAGAATTTATATAAAGTAAAAAAAGAAAAAAAAACCCCCTGCCAATAACATTGTCATATTACGTTAGTTGCGAGCTAGTAGATCATGTGGGGTGAAATCCGCTTTTATATAATAAAAAAAATTCGGGTTTCACCATATTTTTTCATTATTTTACATACCCATACCAGATACTTGATTAGGTATTAAGTGAAAAAATCTATCAATCGCTAAAGTTGGATTGGATTACCGTAGATCCGTTAATCATAACGTCTAAAGATTATCCGGTGTTACCATTGTTGAAATACAGGAAAAAAAAAATTTTTTTCAAAAAGTAACTTTTTCTTTAATTCGAAAAAACTTGGTGTTATCATAAAAACCACTTATTTTTTCATAGAGTTGCACTGATTGATTAAATTTAAAATTCATTAATATTAGGAATTTGCAGCAAATTCATTATCGGGAGATACACTAAAGCATTGTAATTTTATAAATGAATTAATAAAATCGAGAGATAACGATATAACGATAGATTAAAAATTAAGAAACACAGCAAGATTTTAAACGTCTTAATTTTTAAAATAAAAGGAGAGATGAAATGTTTAGATATTGTAAAATATAATTTAGTATAATAAAAATATAAAAAAGTATATCTTTTTCGCTCGGAAGAATATATTGTATATTTTCTAGTATTTTCTACTTCTGCATTTATTGATTGTCAAACTGTAGTACGTAACTATGTAAAATTACTCCAAAAATATCATACAAATGCGTTACCTCTTTGAAGCGCTTACACACAAGAATTTCGGTACGTACCATGAAAAATTTTCGAAAAAAAAGATTATCAAATGTGAAAGATAATATTAAGTATTGTAGTAAAAATTATTCAAGGACATCAACATCAATGGATCTAACTCAAAGAACTTGACTTGTCATATAAAGCTGTTACTGTAACTGATTACAACACAAGGCATTAAAATATCCCTGTGTATTTGATATAGCATATTTCTTCCGTGGTCATTTTTCGAATCGCATATACACTGTATTACATAAACATTTAGTTGTTATTATTATTATTGTTGCTCTACCATTGAGTAACGGTAAGAGAAAATCTGCAAATCATGTTCTTTAAAAGTTTACTTTTAATTAATAATCATTTGATGTTTTGATTAACAAAATAGATGTACGATGTTTTGGATGATCAATAGTGACATTCTTCTCTCATGTTCAATGACCCACCCAATACAAAGAATGTGCCAGTACAACAAATAGATGACTACTACACAATTGGTTCAAACATTCAAGAAAATTCGGATGTTTAAAAAAGGAAATCACATTCCCTGGTTTCAATATATAATTAGATCAGTATCTCTCTATTAGCTTAATTGTATTATTATACACAATTAAAGTTTTGTTGTTAATTCTTTACGATTTTTGATGATTCTTATGACTTCACAATATTCAAGCTTAAATGATAATGTGATCCTGCAAAACCAAACCGATTCTAACTTACCATGTCGATGGGATTTATTAATCATAACAAATTGTGAAGAAAGTTTATACATGCTCTGGATATGTTATGTTTCATTGGTATTATGTATAATTATTTCAATTTTATCGTTAGCTATTTTAGTTTATAAGACTTTCTGGATCAATATTACCATGGATCCTATTAAGGGATTTTTGATTTGGATGATTTTGTATGGGATATGTATGTATATATATCATTTACATCATTTACAGTAATATATGTCTCATTATTTAATTCGATAATTTATAAACTGTTAACTATTGCATAGTATATAAAATTTCAAATTTTTAAAAGTTTAAATTTAAAATTGTGTAAAACTACCTTGAAACTACAGTCTATGGTCTATATTTAACTCATTTTTGATGATATTTTCAGTTCGGACGGTTTCTATGCTAATAGCAACGAACGATTGGATACATGATAATTATATTATAAAATCAGTTGTAACAGCCCTTAGTTGGGCGTTTGGATGCTTTGCTATTGCAACCTATTTAGTTAGCATGTAATTTTTTCATTTAAATTAATGCTTTGGATTTATACCTTATTATTAATGAATTAAACTCAATAAATTCTATTTTAGATTTAAAGTACTTCCTCGATTAGCATTAAACCAACATTCTATCTTCAGTATCAGTGCTGATCTCCCTGAAGATCATTTGACGACAAATCGGTTTATACCAAAAATTAACTCAACACTTAAAGTATATTGGACATATACGATTACCGCATTTGTCCTTACTTTAATTCTGTCAATATTAAGAGGTTATTTTCATGAAATTGGTGAAGAAAAGTCATTTAATATAATTCATACTCTTCTAGGTGTTGCGCTTGGAATTTCAAATGTATTAGGAATCGTGTGTTTTATAAAGTATGGAAGATTAATTATTAAATTGTTTGATGAAAGTGCTACACTACTAGGATTGATGGACGTAAGAAGTTCGCAACAGACTTTGTGTCTAGAAAATTATCGTATTCATTTGAAGAAGGTATGTGTTTTTTTATAAAAAAAATTAAATTAAAATCATATTGTAATTGCTTATAAAATATTTATACACAATATGCAGCTCCAAATTATGAATTTTAGCCTATTTGCTACAGTTTGTTGGTTTGGGTTTTTTGGTTTTTATGCTGCTCTTATGAGAGGCACAATAGAAAAATATATGCTATGGTACATAATTCTAGCATTTATGAGCCTAGATGGAACCACTATGACAATGTTGATCACACTTCTTGGAATTATTTATGGGTATGCTTAATTATAATTCATGTTTTGTATATTATACGTATAATCTTATATCTTAATATTATATATATATATATATATATATAACTTTTCTAATTTATAGAGAAATACACAAACAATACAGCATACAAGCGGAAGAAATTACCAACTCAATTATTTATTCTGAAGTTTAATTTAAAATATATATTAGATATAAAAATCATGGGTTTATACGTGTCAAAACGTGCTTATGCTAAATTTTATTTATACAAAATTAAAATAGTTAATATAGTTTAAAAAAAAAATAACAAATAATACAATTAGACTATACTACGTAAAATATAAATTTAATTTTTTAATTATTATAATAAGAAACTTTTAAATAGATCTTGCTAACTAGCTTTTTTTTATATACAAAAATTTTATAAAATTTTTATAAAAAAATTTTTTTAAAGCCTATTAGTTATTAATATAAGTCATAGAACATGTTCTTTTAATTGCTGTCTATAATAAAAATCATAATAAAAACATATGAAATTACTATAGAAATGGATTAGAAGATTCTTTTAAATAACTTAAAATTAAATTTTTTGGGAATATAGAACAAGGGGAGAAGAAAAATTGAGCCTAAAAATCGAATTAAAATTTTGCCAATTTTGCACAAAACAAAAATGTAACTGTGCCAAAACTGAATATCTTTCGATTTTAAGATGAGAAGCATATGTAAAAACATGCTCTAAACAACTTTACTTGGTCGGCAAAAGTAGGTTATCTTGTAAGAAAAATGGGTTATCTATGTACTAAAGTTAAAATTTTTGGGGGTTCAATATAAAACCCCTTTTTTGTCAAGATAACCTGCTTTGGGCTTCTAAGTAAACTTGTTCAGCAGGTAATTCTACTTATATTAAAGTCAAAACACGTTTTCTCAGACCTTTTACTAAGTGAAAAATGGGTTTAAATTTGGAAAAAAATTTTTTCTAAAAATAAATTTTTTTTTAGAAAAATTTTTTCCACATGTTTTTACATATGCTTCTCATTTTAAAATTGGAAAATATTCATTTTTGGCAAAGTTACGTTTTCGTTTTGTGCAAAATTAGCAAAATTTTAATTTGATTTTTAAGCTCAATTTTTTCTTCTTCTCTTGTTCTATATTCCTAAAAATTTTAATTTTAATTAATAAGTTAGATTTAAAAGAATCTTCTAATCCATTTCTATAGTAATGTCATATATTTATAATTTTTATTATAGACAACATTTGGAAAAAACATGTTCTATGACCAATATATAAATATTTTGAAAGGAAATTACTAATAAGGGCCCAAAATTGAAAATAATTACAGATTAGAGACCAAAATAAAAATAATTGTGGGGGATTAAACTAAAAATGGATTATACTAAAAATTTAGTGTTTCTATTTAAACCTATAATACCTACTAAAACAATATATACTCTTTTATTAATAAAACTACACACTAACTCTAACCTAACTATACAGTTAAAATCATAAGGTAAGTATAAATATTGTGACAGTTTTAAGAGAATTTTGGTATAACTCTGGATCTATTGGTCCAAATTGAATGCTTTTGGTACCAATCAGTTCATCTTGATAAGACAAATCAATACACGTCACTCTGGTTATACTGATAGCTAGATTAACCAACAATTGGTTATATCGACACTTTTTTCAAAAAAAAAATCTATAATATTAAAAATTCATTAGTTATACCAACAATTATAAGGGCTGTGTCATTAATCATCTGATTATTTTTTATCAGAAACCTACTTCCTCCCTCTTATTTAATATATATATAGTCAGGTTCCTTATATTTAATTTCATTTTTTTTACCCTTCTCTGCCCCTAAAATTTTTGTCACTTCCCTAAGAGATATTGATTATACCGACATACCAACAATTCTAATATTAAAAAATTATTTAAGATAATTTTTATTGCTGAATATAGTACCAATTTTTATAAACTGACTGTTCTTATAGGTGTACCAATCAAATTAATTTTTTAAATTTGCTTTATGCTAAGCTTAGTATGAAACAATAAGCATAAAATAAATTCATTTCATCATTTTATGCAAATATAAGATAAATTCATTTTATACTAAATATAAAACAAATTCATTTTGTGCTAAAATAAATTTATTTTGCTATAGTACATACAAGCTAAAGACAGATGGTTATACAAAGCTGGTTCAAATTTTAAAATATATATTCCCTTAAAATTTTAAGGTCAGAGCCAATCAAATTACAATATTTTGTTATACAAAATATTGCTAAAACAAAGTATTTTGTATAATTAAATTTTAACCAATCAAATAATATATTGAAATCATGTGATGTTTCAAATTTGTGCTATTTACTAATAGTAATTAGTAATAATTTTTTTTTTTATATTATCAAGATGAGGTTGTGCCTCAGACTTTTATTAGTATAGTTATCATTACAACATCCATGTCTATTATATTGATTCCTACAACTATTAAGTACCAAGACTTAGACTATTTTATCTATGACCTAAACCTTACCAGAGCATCCTATATATCAACTCATATACTTAACCTGGTTTTTGTACATATTGCTTGTCCTCTAGTAGTACCTGAAGTGCTGCCGCCGCCAGGTTCGTATCTCAAGCCATCTCTTGAATGCTGCCGTAACCTAGCCCGTATCTCAAGCCACTACCTTCCTATTAGTATCTATAGCATTATGCATGCCTTTGCAAAGTTCACTAACCCCAGTACTTCTCCCATTCGTCTTCTGGTTTCTTTCTGGTTGCTTCCTTTACCCCTACCTCACTTTCTTTTCCTCGGTTACATTCCTATTCCCAATGCCGAGGACCGGAAGGAGGTCTGCCTTGGCGGACCCAAGGTCTCCCTTTTCTTGGTACATGCTTCCATAACACATGTCCTTTTCCTTTGGAGTGACTTCTGGTGTTCTGATTGGTAGAGCCCCGCCATAGGCCCTTTTGTCGTAAGTCTGCTTCCGGTCAGTCTGCTTCTCGGTCAGTCCGCTTCCGGTCCGTCCCCGTCCGATTTCTGTTTAAGTACCGTCGAAGTCGGTTACCGCTTTGCTCAGGTCTTGCCAAGTATGGTTTCCTTTGTCCTACGGTTCTGTACATAACACAGCACTAGCGCAACCCAGGATTTATGCGCACCAGTTCTGTAACACAGCTCTAGAGCACTTCTAGAGCTCACAATACGAGTTGGTATAACCTGAGATACAGATTTGTAAATCTGGGCTCGGAGTCCAGGTTACTTTAATGCAGATAAATTTTTCGAAATCATTTCCAGTGGGATTCGAACTCTGTACCTTTTGTTACAACTACTTTGGGGTGACAACAATCCAACTACACTATGTCGCCACACCCAGTAATTAGTAATAGTTAGTAACTTTAAATTGTTATAACTTTTTTTTTTTTTGCAATATCACATGTAAGCGGATTTTTATTAGGTTTTTAGATAATTCATTCTTGGTTAATGAGAGTATATATAGCTACACGTGCAACTTTTGGTCGCCTATTTAAGTAGTCCGCCTGAAGGTTCTACACTATACGCCGTATCTGTAACCTAACTAGGAGATTACCCATTTAAACTCTTTGGTGTTCCCGTTATGTACCATCTACCACAATTACACCTACATATAACCTCGTGCTGCTTCAATTGAAGACCACTCAAATCGACATTTGCTATACTACTTGCGCTCTAATTCTATAGACAAAATAGTAGCATTCCAACTACCAGATTACCCTAGGGAGGGTGTAGTACATACCCCCTAATCTTTCTATATTCCATACATTTTTAGATTAGGCTTTGAATACCTTCGTAGTAGCTGAGGGCCACTACTAGCAGTCAGAGCGAACTATTAAACCATACAATATCCATGCCCTTATAAGGTTCATTCTGATCCCGATACTTACATCAACTAGTCCTATAACCAATCCCTCCCAAACTTTCAAACTAGTTAACTCAGATAGGTCGTTGTACCTCGGCCTTAGGTGCTTTTTTGATTTACTTCCCTTGGTTCCTAATTTTGCAGCATAGAACCTTTTCCTTCAGTATGTCTCCAGCGGCCAGGTTGGTATACCCCACTTGTTCCGGGTGTTCGTCCGGTTCTTCGGTCTCAAATTTCGGTATCTGCAGTATCGTTAAAGATCTTCACTACCTCCTTACTCGGGTCTTGCCAAATGGGTTTCTGTTTCCCCAGTTCTTTGGATTTGTCTGTATCACAAGACACAATTTCACTCAAAAGCTCCCATTCAAGATGGTAACCAAGGACTAAGGTAATGTACCCAACCGATCGATAGGAAACAGTTACTGGAACACAGGTCTATTTTTCAAAGTGTCATCAGTAGGATTTGAACCCTAGACCTGCCACTTGAGGGTGACAACTTACCAACTTCCCTAAGTCGCCATACCATTATAACTTTTTTAAATCTTGAAATTTTGAAAAAAAATTTAATCGTTATTGGATTTGTTTAAGTCTTATCTATTAAATAATGATGAGTTTTTGGCAATTGATTTTTTTTAAAAAAAGTAGTAACCATTTAAAATTAGTAGCTGTTTTTAGCTTGTACACACCGTAAGTTTATTACCGTAGATTCCTGAAAAAAAGCTACTTCGAAAATAAGCAACCCCTTCGGTTTTGGGCAAAAAACCTAAAACCTCTAATACCCGAAAATAAGCTACCTCATGTTTTCAAGCTAAAAACAATAGTAATTCTTTTTATTCTAAAAATAAGCTATCTCTCAAATCCATACAATAGTGAATAAACAGGTTTCCAGTAATGCTTATTATTTTCCCGGTGGGAAAATAACAAGAATTACTTGAAAACTTGTTTATTTCATTGTCACAATATCATTTTCTAACTGAGGATTTATATACGTACGTGCATACGTATTTACTATTGTTATCAATATCTTCTTCCCATGCTAACTTGATTCCGTTAGTGAACGTACTACAAATTAAAAAATTAAATAAATTAGTAAAATAAGAACAAACCATATAAATCAAAAAAATAAATAAATTATAAATAAATAAGTTAAAAAAAAATTTAATTAAAATAGATAAAAAAAAAATTAAATAGCGAAAAAAACAAAAAATAACTAAAAAATAAAAAAATAAAATAAAATAATAATAAAAATAGATCGAAAAAAATTTTTTTAAGAAAAAAAATAAAATAAAAAATAAATAAATAATGTTAAAAAAATCAAATTAAAAAAATCAAATAAAAAAAATAAATTAAAAAATTAAAAAAAAAAAAACCAAAAAATAATTAAAAAAAATAAATAAAAACGAAAAAAATAAAAAAAAAATAAACAGAAAAATAATTAAAAAAAAATAAATAGAAGCGAAAAAAAATAAAATAATTAATAAAAATAAATAATAAAAAAAAAATTAAAAATAAATATAAAAAAAATTTTAAAATAAATAATAAAAAAAAATTAAAAATAATTTGAATAATACTAGTAAGTTAAAAAAAAATTCGAATAATAAAAAAAATATATATATTAAAAAAAATTAAAAAGGTTAAGGCTGTTATTTTATGGCGACAGGTCGCCATAGCGACCCTATATAAATAGCCAATCAAAATTGAGCATATGACTATATAATACATTGCTTATTGTCACCCTATAAAAATTTCCTACAAACTTTCTAATTTTTATAACAAAAAACACAAAAGAAAATTTCCTAACTCTAAATATGATTGGCTGCTATATGTAGGGTCGCCATAGCGACCCGTCGCCATTTATAATTTTCCAAAGATAAAAATTTAAAACGTAAAAAAAAAAAAATAAAAAAATTAAAAAAAAAGAATAAAAAAAAATAAGAAAATTAAAAAAAAAAACCTCCCTTAATAAATAATACCGGTAATATAAATTATAGTATTAATATTGCATAGTACGTACATATGTACTACTATAGTTTAATAATGCATATGCCCAAAGCCTTAGTATGTACATATGTGCGTGTAAAAACCTGTTTGAACCTCAATGCGCAAGTTTTTATGCGTGCGAATTTTTTTTCTAAAAATAACACCTGATAATAAGCAACCTTTGCTATCAAATATAAATTTTTAAAAACCCGTATAATCCGAAAATAAGCAACCCCAATTTTTTTTTGCTTAAAATCGTCCAAAAAAAGGTTGCTTATTTTCGGGAATCTACGGTATTCTTAGTATAAGCTTGGTGAAAACAAAAAAATTTACCTCTGCCTAAGCTGACATATCTATGCAATATCAATATAATGTTAGTATAAATAGAAATGCTTATTAAACTGACATCTGGATATATTGAAATCTTCCATTGCTAGAGAGTGTCAATATAACCAGAGTGATGTGTAGTACCAAAATCGTTCAATTTGGATTACAGGATCACAAGTTATTTACAATTGTATATTACACAAAATTGCAAGGAGTATTGTGAAAAATAAGGGCATTGTGGCAGAATTTGCAATAACTCGTAACCTATTGGTCCAATCTAAATAATTTTTATATTATTTGAATCATCTTATCGAGATGATTCAAATGGCACAAAAATAGTTTTATTCTGATTACTGGGTCACAAAATATTGGCATTAGAATAGTGTCTGAATATAACATATTAGTTTTTTTCAAACACCAATATCTTATAACCCAATGATCAAAATCAAATAATTTTTGTACTATTTGAATTATCTTAATGAGATGATTCAAATGGTATAAAAATTGTTTAGTTTGGGTGAATGGGTCACAAGTTATAGCAGATCTGCTACAATATCTATATCTACTACAATATCTATAGTTACTTTAAGTATCCCACTCTATCTAACTTTTTAAATTTAAAAGATACAGCTTTTGAAGCTTTCACAGTAAATAGTACTCTATAAATATAGATCAGTGAATTTTTTTTATAATTTTTTAATTACTATAACAAAAGTTAGATGAGAGCCAACTAGAGATAGACAAAATACAAAATTTTCATTTTAGCATGCACATGTGCATGCATTTTTTGCATGCATGCATGCATGTTTTAACCAAAGTTATGATTTAATTTCTTAATGCTGACCAGAATTAATTGCATGCAGTCATGCGCATGGTGCCCATTTCTAGAGCCAACTTTTTAATTAATTTTTTTTAAAAAAATAAAAAAACAATTGAAATTAATTAAAAATAATAAAAAATTAGGATTAAAATCAAAATTTTCAAAAACTTAGTATTAAATTCAAGCATTTTTATAGTAGTGAAAAATATTTGAGTCAAATAGTTGTTGAAAAATTAATTTTTTAATTTTGAATTTAAGTATTAAAAGGTATTATAGAAAAAAAAGTTGGTTTTTATTAATTTTAATATAGAAAATAAATTATTTTCTATATTAAAATTAATAAAAACCTAGTCAAGCAACTTTTTTTAAAATACTTTTTAATACTTAAATTTGAAATTAAAAAATTAATTTCTTAGCAACTATCTTATCAAATTGACTCGAATTTTTTGTTACTACTATAAAAATGCTTGAATTTTAACATACTAAGTTTTGAAATTTTTGATTTTAATCCTAATTTTTTATTAATTTTTGATTAATTTCAATTGTTTTTTTTTTATTTTTTTTTAAAAAAATCAATCAAAAAATTGACTCTCATTTAACTTTTGTTGTAGTAATTAAAAAATTATAAAAAAAATTCACTGATTTATATATATAGAGTACTATTAACTATGAAAGTTTCAAAGTTGTATCTTTTAAATTTAAAAGTTAGAGGAGTGGAATACTTATGATTTTGACTGTAAAAAAAAGATCACAAAAAAGGCTCTAAAAAAACTTACAATTTTTATAATAAAATATGAAAAATTTTTAGCATAATCCATTTTAGTATAATCTCTAACAATAATTGCTAATAAAGGTCCGATATTTGAAAATTATTACAAATAAGTGCCCAAATCTAACAAAGCTTAAGCACACTAGTAATTGCCTTTTGTGATTAAATAGATATTTAAAAAATAATTGCTATATCAAACTGGTACATAAATTTATTATAATATTTACTACGTATTTTAAATATTTCAAAGAAGTTAGGTAAATTGAAACCATTTTTGCATATTTGTTAGCTAAAATAACTATTTTTATTTGTGGGACAAACAACAAGTAACTTGTTTAGTTTATTAGTTTTAAATAGAATTGCATCAGTCTGGTCCAGTCTGGTCTGGTTCCTAAGAGGACCGTTATTATAGTGTCTACAGTCCCGGTCTGGTCTTTTGGTCCCATAATAGTCCTTTAATGATTACATCATCTTAATGCATAAGATTTTATTGGCCAAAAATGATGTAATTATTTACTGTCAGATGTAAACAAACATCATATGATCTATATTACACCTGATCAAGAAATTTGATTGGGTGATATGAATATACAGTTATGTTTACAAGAACTGGTTCCAGGACCAGTCCTTTAATGGTCCTATGGTCCTTATCAGGTCCGGGACTAGTCCTGGACCAGTCTTTTTCAGGACTGATACATCCCTAGTTTTAAACTTGTAAAGTGAATAATGTTTGGCAGAATAAATGCCCAAGGCTAAATAAACGTTTTACTACTAGTAAAAATAATTTTGTATCTAATACCATATTGGATTTTTAGTTATATTAAAAGACAGTGCAAATCATAAATAGATTTGTAGATCAAATAGACCAAAGATATGCTTTTTATTACTCTTTTGAATTTATTAGTTATATTCAATTTACTAATTATTTGTCATTATTACATTTTTTACATACTTAATTTATAATCTACTTAAAAAATAGTGAAAAAAATTAACTTCTCTACATTTTTTATTAATGCACCAAAACAGGTTTAGACTATTATTTTTATGTTTTTGCATTTTTTTGATTTTTGACTTCTTTGTAAACAAAATTTTATGATTCTGATTGGCTAATTTACATATAAAAAGTCATGTAGGTACAAGGCTTTAGTGAACCCCTTTTTTGGAATCTGGAGTTTCCCAAAGGACAACCAATTTATATTAAGTAAAAGTTTTAGAAAAGAAAATTTCAGTTATAATAGCAGTTAAATTATTAAAATCGGCCTAGTGGGTTACAAAAAATGAGCATTTTTGTTTTCATAATTATATGTTTACTTTTTTGTTTACACTATATATTTGCAAAGACAAAAATGCTCATATTTTATGATCCACTAGACCAATTTTAATAATTTAACTGCCATCATAACCAGAATTTTCTTTTCTACAATTTTTATTTAATTTAAAAAAATGTTCACTTAGTACAGTCTTCTTTCATTATAATTATACAGTTGTATCAAGAAAATTAGTAATTATAAAAGAATGTGATTATATAAAAGTATTTTTTTATAAGTTTATTAAATTGTATCAAAATTTAATGTGATTGTACAGGAGTTGTAATTAAATAAGAGGTAATTATAGAGGAGAAAGACTATAGAAATTGTTTTGTTCTTTGGGAAACTTCAAATTCCAAAAAAGGCAAAGAAAAATAGTAAATTTCTTCATAATTTACTATGTTATTTTACTGGTTCTTAAATAGATCATGAATTAACAATTAAATAATTAACTTTATTATGAGTTACTGAACACAGAACTTAAATCATGAGTCTTTAAACACAAAATTATTTTGGGCTCTTATTTGTAATAATTTTCAAATATCAGGCCTCTATCAGTTATTTTATTTTGGGCTTTTATTTGTAATTGTTTTTAATTTCGGGCCCTTATTTGAAATTTTCCAAAATTTTTTCTAAAATTTAGATTATTAAAATAATTTAATAATAATTTGTTTAAAGTAAAGTTATACAAGCTACTGTATAAAAAGTTTAAAAAAGATCAATTTTAATAAAACTATTCAAATTATAAAAATTTTTTTAAGTAAGTAAGCTTAGCATTTTAAAAGTAATATTGAGCATTTTGTTTATTAAAATTAACAGTGACAAATTCTAGCATATTATATAAAGTTCTATATTATATTATTACTGATTTTATTAATTGCTAATTATACAATTTATATCGAGATTAGTACTTAATCTTTTACAAATAGCAATTGTATTTTTTGAATTTGGGATTTGTTCATGTTTTGCTAGCAAGTATAGCCCAGGTATTTTTATGATAAATTACAGTATGTACATTTTATATACTATATATTATTAGAGTAGTAAATCAACTAATTTACATATTTAGTTTTTTTTAAATTATAACTTACAATATTATACAAAATACTTGATTATAAATCATTATAGAAAAATTGTTTATCTTCAAACTGTAACTACTTTTTTTTCATTCAATTGAATCTATCTTTAAAGTAACTTGCTAGAATCTATAAGTGCTCTATTTCATAGCAATGTCTAACTAAAAATAAAAATTTATTAATAAACTCAATGTATTAAATAATTATATTCTTTACTATCATATTAGGAGCTTTAGCTCTGAGCAATCTTTTTAAACTATATTACCTTATGAAATTTTCAGACATTTTAATAAAGTATAGATATGTCAATTAATTGTTTAAGTTTTTTTTTTTTTTTTTGCAAACTTTAAGTTGTATGAGTAGTTAGAATTTATTAAATTTTATTATAATAGAAATATTTAAAAATAAATATTATAATTTGACCAATTAGGACCCTGAACATCTCTCATATAGGTCATAACTAGATTTTGACCAATTTTGATCTAATTTGCTAAAAATAACAAAACTATATTTACTTAAATAACTTCTGATTCAGTGATCAGACTTTTTTGTTAGATGCACCTCACTAAGAGCTTTATTTTAAATTCAAATTGAACTACTGAATGCCAAGATAATTGCTAAAAACTGTTTTTTTTGCTTTTTAAATTTTGGGATTTTTGCTAAAATGTGTAAGTATAATATCTGTACTAAATGCCTAGGGTCCTGACCAATTTACATATTTATAATACACTAGCTAGTGAGTTTACAAATTAAAAACTTCTTAAAATAAGCATTATTTTTCAAAAAAATAAAAAACACATCTTTATCTTATTAAAAAATAACTTATAATACTGTATTAATATAAGAATTTAATTTTGATTTAGTGAAAATTATTTTTTAAAATGATCAATATAAAAAATTTTCAATAATACAAATTTATATTAGTCATATATGTTTAATTTTTATAGTTGATTTATTAACCTAGAGTATTATGTGCCAAACACTATTAAAAATTACATTTTTATATTTAAAACCATATTTTATTTATAAGTATTAAATAAATATAAACAAACAGATATATATGTACTAATGAAAAATTGCTAAAAAATTCAAGTATGTGAATTGAGTACTTATTTGTATGAGTAATACAAACCAAAAAAAAATCCAATTTTTTGTACATTTAATTATTTCCAACATATAATATGGGGAAATCTTATCATTAACAAATATATAGTACTAGCCAGTAGTGAATATAAAATATCAATATATTACAAATTTATATTTTTTGTTATACAACTTAGCAACACCAACTAAGGCGAATACTATTATCAAGTGATTTTTTGCTACTAAGAGGCTACTCTACCATATGGGCGGATTTGACTCCATTCCATATGTGACCAAATCGAAATTTTATCACATGTGATGATTAAAACATTATCAACGAATTAAATCGATTTAAATATTAGACATGTGATCATCGCGGCCAATCAATGAGATTGCTAATCAATCAAACTACTAAATTATTTATTATACACAAAGCTTCACTTTCTCTACCTTTATTAATACATTTTAAGTAGAAATTCTATTGTATATCATTGCTTTATTAATTATCTAATATTTATGATTAAATTAAATGGCATCGCTAAACCATATCTATGCTTATTTAATCAATCAAATTACTAAATTATTTATTATACACAAAGTTTCACTTTCTCTACCTTTATTAATACATTTTAAGTAGTAATTTTATTGTATTTTTCTGCTACTCTTTGCTTTATTAAATGTAATGTAATTCTTTAGTCTATATCTAATATATATGATTAAACTAAATAATATTGCTTATTTGATCTAAACCATATCTACGCTTACTTAGCAATTTAATTCCTACAAGACTAATTAATATACAAGTATAAATGTTAATATTATTATAAAATAAAATATTAAAATTTGTAACTTATATAGTAATGTAGTAAAACATCGTATTCTCAAAAAGTACATAAGTTATATATATATCTAGATGATTGAGCCAAGCGAACTCAAGAAGAAAATAAATAACTATAGTTACTAGCAAATATAAATGTGTTCTGTGATTAGAAAACTGTTATGAAAATGAAATCAAATCTAAAATAAACAAACTGATAAAAACCTTCGCGTTCTTGCCACATATTGCACATAATCTTGTATTTTTGTGCAGTTACCCTTTGAAATTGTCTCTAATAAAAGCTTCTTCATTTTTAGGATCTGAAGAGGATCAGAAGAAGATCAAGGAAGCTAAAACCTCGTTGAACATAAATGTAAAATATCAACTACTCTATATTTAAAAAAAAAAGCTATGATGCTTTCAAATTTTTATATTGTATGAGGTAAATTAACCAATCAGCGTAAATTTCATAATAATTACATTTCTGCATTTTGGAATCAAATTCGCCCATATGCCTTCCACCTGATCATAAATACTGCAATTTGATTGGCTAAAATTATTAAAATTTTAAAAATTTTAAAAATTTAAATTAAATAATTTTTGAACTAGTAATCTATTTTGGATGAATTTACTACCAAAATGTTTGTCTTAGTAAGATGATTCCAATGAGCCTAAAATTATCAAAATCCAATTACAGGATCCTAAGATCATTATAGGTTTGTATTGCTTTAATTATATTATTTTTCAATACAGTATATTAAAAATTATTATTAAAGATCTTATAAACTTTAATATTGGATAACTTTTGAACTATCATAGTAATTTGTTTTAGACATATGGACCAATTTTTGGAATTTATAAGTAGAGCATTTTTTTTAAAACTTTGAAGCTAAATATCTTCTGATCTACTAGTCTGTTGTGGATGATTTTACTACCAAAATGTTCGTCTCTTTGAGATAATCCCAACAAGCCCAAAATCATGAAAATCCAATCACAGGATCTTGAGATAATATGCTGTCAAATAGTGACGCACCTAGAGGGTGGGGTTTATTGGTTAGATCTATGTCTAACAGGACCCCGAAGAATATATGTAATACTGAGATCTGGCTTTGTATAGACTTATATATAATTTTTCCATATGTCGTATGTTTAAATTTGTATAACCAACTAGTAATTTTTTGAAAAGTTAGATGTTTATTTGTATAACAAAAACGATCTTTATAACAAGTACGATCTTTTTTTGTATAATGATACTATATATACATCGGGAAAAGTTTTAAGTAAATATAAATCGATATATACCGTATGTTGCAGCTACCTTTTTTTGCCGATTTTTAACAAAAAAAATCCGTGGGTAGCTTATTTACTATTTTAAGTAATTTAAAGCACAATAAAGGGTAGCTTATTTTTGAATACAAAACTTTA
>QKWP01001036.1:23561-44379 GCA_003550325.1 Gigaspora rosea
TTTGGCTTTGGTGGTTAACATGATCATACTGGTACTCAGATCTGAAATTGTATAATTTATAGTAAATTTGAACTTATATGATAATTTTGTATAAAGCTTTTAATAAAATTAAGTGTATAAAGTTATATTAAAATTTTGAGTCTGGATCTGAGTTATATATGTATTCTTCGGGGTCCTTGTCTAACCAATGAACCCCATCCTCTAGGTGTGTCACTATTTGACAGTGCATTATCTCACGATCCTGTGATTGGGTTTTAATGATTTTGGGCTTGTTGGAATCATCTCAAAGAGATGAACATTTTGGTAGTAAAATCATCCACAACGGATCAGTAGATTAGAAGTTATTTAGCTTCAAAGTTTTAAAACAATACGCTCTACTTAAAATTCCAAAAATTGGCCCATATAATAATTTTACTACCAAAATGCTCGTCTCAAGAAGACAATTCTAATAAATCTAAAATTGTTAAATTCTGATTACAGGATCCTGTAATAAACAGGTTCTAGAACTTCAAATTTGCAAGATAACAGGAAGGTTTTATTTATTAAACAAACTAAGTGTCAAAGTTTTACACTAAATTCTATTTATACTACTTTAGTTATCTATTCTATTTTATTTCTAATACTTATGCCATTGCTTGCTAATTCTATTTCTTATGCACATAATCTACTATCGTCGTTATGACTATATTCCAAGTCCTACCTTATGACCTGATTCGAGTACGATTGATCAATATTGATCGATATCAGTCATGTGTTTATGTGACTTCAATTGTGATTTTGTCTGTGGCTGTGATCTTAAATAATCATAATCTTGATGATTATAATAGTATCTCCCTCCTAAAAACCCCTTATCACCTTTTTTTTGAAGGTTTTAAAGCATAGGTTTGGGCTTATTAGAGTATTTCTTGTTGAAGTTTTCTACTAATTCTTGAGCATTACCAAGGCTTTTTACAGGTTCCCAAGATCTTTTCCCAATATCATAAGGGCAGTGTCATTAATTACCTGATTATTTTTTATCAGAGGCCTATCTCCTCCCTCTTCTTTAATATATATATAGTCAGATTCTTATATATAATTTTACCTTTTTTTACTCCCTTCTCCCCTAAAAAATTACCTGATTTTTGTCACTCCCCTAAGGGCAGTGTCATTAATCACCTGATTATTTTTTATCAGAGGCCTACCCCCTCCCTCTTTTTTAATATATAAATAGTCAGGTTCTTATATATAATTTTAACTTTTTTTACCCTCCTCTCCCCCTAAAAAATCACCTGATTTTTGTTACTCCTCTAACCTTTCTGTACGATAAGTAATATAATTTTCTAGATAATTTTTGAGTCAATAAATTCGCTGACTTCATATTCCTCTTTTCCATTAACGATTACAAGAGAGGGTAGTTCTGGTTTCCTTCCTGGAATAACATTGTGGTTGTAAGGCTCTAATAGGAATGCGTGAAAGGTATTGTAAATCTAAGAGTAGGGGGCAAAGATAGACGGTAAGTAACTGGGTTAATTTGAGCTATAATAGTATAAGGCCCTAAATGATGGTAGTCCAGTTTTTTAGAGGGTCTTGTGGTATGGATATTATGTCTTAACAACTAGACTTTATCACCAATTTTGTAGAATGGGTAATCTTAGCATTTTTTGTTAGCATATTTGTTATAGCATTTCTGAGCAATTAACAATTCATTATACAATATTTGTATGATCTTTTTTAAATTAAAGATTTTATCTTCTGCAGTAGGTACTGAAGACTGACTAGGAGTTTGGATATTGAGTCATGAATGGAATCCATAATTTGCAAAAAATATTGAAAACTTGGTGAACAAATGAATAGAGTTATTGTATGCAAGTTCAGCAAAAATAAGCAGGTCCAACCAGTCATTTTAGTGATAATTGATGGTATACCATAAATATTGTTCTAACACTTGATTCACATATTCACTTTGACTATCTGTTTGAGAATGGTATGCTGTCAACAAATTAATCTTGGTGCCCAAGAGTTCAAACAAACATTCCCAAAATTTTGATGCAAATTGTGGCTCCCAATCTGAAACTATATCCTCGGCTATGCCATGAAGGCGAATTACTTTTCTTAAAATTAATTGAGCAATTTGTTCAGCAGTGATAGTTTTATTGCATGCTATGAAGTGGGCCATTTTAGACAACCTATTAACCACCACCAAAATCAAATTATAACCAGAGAAGATGGGTAAGTCCATGATGAAATCCATAGAGATTAATTGCCATTGCCTTAAAGGAATAGATAATGTAATAGTAATTCTGAGTTTCTGTGTTTGGGCATTTTAAATTTGGCACAAACATCACAGGACTTTATATAGTTCTTCATGAAATTTCACATTTGTGGCCACCAGAAATCCTGGATTAACAATTTCATTGTTTTGATCACACCAAAATGCTCTGCTAATCTAGAATCGTGCCTTCAAAGTAGCAGCTCAAGTTTCTCTGTTCTGTTTGGAATATATAACAGCCTATTTCTAAATAACAACCTGTTTTGATACAAGAACTTATAATAATCAGAACAAGTCCTTTTTATTTTTTGATTTGAATCTCTAAGGTGAGTGAGCATATCCTTGGCAAAAGGGTCTGTTTCCAATTGAGACTGAACTATTTTACTTAATATATGGTCAACCAAAGCAATGTAGACAGCATCAAAGTGAGCCTTTTTGAATAACATATTTTGAAGTTGGGGTGTGAGTTCTATTTCCTTATGAGGACAATAATCTGGTTTGCATGACAAAGCATCTGATTTCCCTTGTTCTTTTCTAGGATAAAATAGTATAACAAAGTCAAAATCTGAAAGTTGTAATGCTCAACAAGCCTAATGGTGATTTAGGACTTTAGCAGTAGCAAAATACTGAAGGTTTCTATGGTCACAATAGACTGTAGTCTGATGCTGAACCTCCTCTAAATATTGGCACCAATGCGCGAAAGCCAAAACAATTGCAAGCAATTCTTTATCATAGATATCATAGTTGATTTCAGCTAGTGAAAATTTTCGCAAGTAGCATACAATGGGGTGTAACTCATCATCTTCTTGATACTGAAACAATACAGCTCCCAGCGCATAGTCTGATGCATTAGTCTCCAGAAAGTATTTCTTAGTAGGATCCGCATGAACTAGCAGTAGTGAGGTTGTAAATGCAGCTTTAAGTAAATCAAATGCCAACTGTATAGCAGAAGTCTAGTCAAAGCACATATTATTCTTATAGATTAAATTGGTCAAGAGAGTGACTAACTGTGAAAAATTCTTTACAAAGTTTCGGTAATAATTTGCAAGTCCCAAGAATTGCTGCACATTCCTAACAGTTTTCAGGATAGACCACGATAAAATGGCATCTAACTTTTCTTTGTCCATTTGAACCCCTTTTGGTATAATATAGTAGCCTAAGAAATTAATACTATCTCTATCAAATTTGCACTTTTCCAATTTAGCATATAAGCTGGACTGCTACAGTTGGCCCAAACAAGCTTCACATGATAGTCATGTTGCTCCTGCGTAAAAGAAAAAATCAAAATGTCGTCCAAGTAAATAATAACAAATTGACCCAAGAAGTCATGGAAAGGATTATTCATCATATATTAGAAAATAGCAGGGATATTGATAAATCCAAATGGCATGACCATATATTCAAAATGGCCATAGCAGGTACAAAAAGCAGTCTTCCACTTATCTTCTAGTTAGATCCGAACTAGATTATAGACATCCTGAGGTCTATCTTAGTAAATATCTTTGCCATGATTAAACGGTCCAACAACTCAGAGATGAGAAGCAAAGGGTAACAATTTTTTATGTTACTTTATTCAATTCTCTGAAATCTACACAAAGTCGTAACGTTTTATCCTTTTTTTTTACAAACAGGACAAGTGCTCCTGCTAGTGATGTTGAGTGCCAGATAAATCCTTTTTCCAAATGTTTTCAATATATTGTTTAAGTGTTTTTAACTCTTGTTCGAACAAACTATAGATAGGTCCCCATGGTGGTTGAGCATTAAGAAATAAATCAATACTACAGTTGTAGGGTCTGTTTTCAGGTAATTTATCTGCTCCTTTTTACTAAATACATCTTTAAAAGCTCTATATTTTTTAGGAACGCCCACCTGTATAGTAGGAGTAACCATTGTTGGTGCTGGAAAAATATATATAAAGTAAATTCGATCCTGATTACTGTTATCAATAGGTGTGGCTTCTACTACCTGCTGTTTGTTCATGTGTTTGGTGCAGTAGAGATCTGAAAAAGTAAGAGATCATTTCTTCTAATCATTTCAGAATTGTATTTTATTAATCATGGCAGCTTTAGTATAATCTAATAGTGGGGGAAGGCATAAGATTAAATATAATCGTCTCCTAATGATTTTGAAACCAAAGCTGCTGAGATTCCATTTTATGAATTACGGCCCTGAAGCCACTTTTCTGCCATTAATTATCTATATAAAAAAAGGTATAGGTTTTTCAATTGTGGGTATACTACTGTGTGCGATACTTAAAGACTACACCAACTTTAAAAGCTAATAACTTATGATCTAAAAAAGATATTTTAAAAAGGAAGCCACTATTTTATAGCTAAATCAATTTATTACAACTTAACGGCCTTAATTTTTAAAAAGTTATATCTTTTCAAAATATAGCTTTAAAAATATAGTTTTTTATATGATACATAAAAATTTAACCAAAAATGGGACAAGTCACATGTTTTGACTTCTTGTTATTGGCTAATTTTAAAATTATTTTTAAAATTATTTTTAAAATATTTTTTAATTAATTTTTGACCAATCAAAATACAAGAAATCAAAAAAATATCAAATTTCAATATAAAATTTTTGAAAATGGGACAAATCACGAGAATATAGTCTTTAAGTGTCTTGCACTGTATATTTTTGGACCAGGGAAGTATCCAAAAAACATAATGATGCCCCTGAATCCAACAATGCTATAGTTGTCAAGCTCGTTCCATCTGGAAACTGGAGTTTTATTGGGAAAGTCAAAGCCTCCGTAAATCCAACTGTCAATAGAGTTGTAGGAATATTTCTGTGAACTTTATCTAGCTGCAACTTCTATATTGTAACTGGAGCTTTTCTTTTCCCAAACCTTCTTCATATACCGCTGCTACATCAATCCTATGTTTTGTTTTGCTGCCCTTTTTGAAGCAATATCTAACTATGTGACCCGAATTTCTACAGTATAGACATAGATTATTAGTTCAGCACTGCTGCTTTTCTTCTTCTGATAGTGGTTTAGTTTAGGTCTAACAAAATCAATCTGCATCAGCTCAGGGCCTTGGATTTGGTTAGTTGCAGAAGTATAGGATTGGCTCCAACTTGCACCAAAATCAAAACGGCATTTTTGTCATTATTCAAAAAGGCAGTTGTCACATTTTACAGTCTTTGAAATGCTGTCACTAAGGGAAGTAGAATCAGATACTGTCAAAAGCAAGTCCTTTACATCTCCTCGAAGGCCTATATGAAATTGATTAATCAATGCTTCCTCGCTCTAGTCTAAATCTCCTGAAATTCGCTAAAACTCAAAAGTGTAACTTGCTACTGATTTGGCTCCTTGGGTGAATTTTCTGATTTTATTTGTAGCTGTTCTGATTTTATCTACATCGCCAAAAGCAGCTTCAAACTCTGCAATAAATTCATCAAAATCTTTAAGTATAGCTATATCCTTCTCCAATAGTGATACAAACTATGTTAAAGTAGAGCCTATCAACAAACTCACTACCAACTAACTTGGGTAACATTGTTAGGGTAACGCTATAGCTGCAGATGTATAATAAGGTGTACTTGATTCAAAAATCCATAAAACTTGTTATGGAATCTATCGAATTTGTTAGGTAAAGACACTTTAGGCATTACTTGAGGCATTACTTGGGGTTGAGGCATTACTTGTTCTGCCTCATTAAGAATTTGTACTGCAGGGGTTCATGTAACCAACTGTTCAATGGAGGCTTTCAGTAACTCATTTTCTTGATGAAGTGCTTGATTGTTTCTTTGAATTTGTTGTAACACTGCTACAACTCCATTGAGATCATTTAGGTCATTCATTCTATGAATTACTTTGTGATAAATATTATAAAAGTATTACAAAAGGGCAAATTATTGTTTAGTCTGTTTAAAACTGTAATAAACAGGTTTTAGAACTTCGAATTTACAAGGTAACAGGAAGGTTTTATTTATTAAACAAACTAAGTGTTAAAGTTTTATACTGAATTCTATTTATACTACTTTATTTAACTATTCTATCCTATTTCTAATAATTATGCTATTACTTGCTAATTCCATTTTTTATGCATATAATCTACTGTTATCGTTATGACTATATTCCAAGTCCTACCCGTGACCTGATTCAAGTACGATCGATCAATACTGATCGATGTCAGTTACGTATTCATAGAACTTCAATTGTGATCTTGTCTGTGGCTGTGATTTCTAATAATCATGATCTTAATGATTATGACAGATCCCAAGATCGTTATAGATTGGTATTTTTTTCTCTTTGACAAGTTTTGCTGCAGTTTTATTTAAAATTTTTATACTAACAATTACATATTAGATACCATAATTTGATGTAATTTCCAGAAAAAGTAAAAACCAACTTTATTCAGCTACTTTTAAATAAGTGCCCAAATGCGATATGCTGCACCAGTAACCTGAGTTACTAGAATCATGTCAGCCTTTTGAAAACAAGAAAAAAGAAAACTAAAAAAAAGGAAAAAAAGAAAAAAAAGGGGAAAAAGAAATAACAACAGTAAATAAAAAAGTGAAAAAATGAAAAAAATGAAAAAACAAAAACAAATTTAATGAAAGTATATAAAACCCTGTAAAAATGTAACTGACAGTTACTTTAACCTGTGTCAGGTTGTAAAAATTATATGATACTAAATTAAGTCTCTGCTCTATCTAAATTAACTTATTATGTATGAGAGAAAAAACTAATACTAGCAAAAAATTCTATCTAAATTGCAAAGAAGTATATATAATGCACTATGGCTAAAAAAAAAAAGAACCTTTTAGAAAGAAATTTCGTTTTGGTGAATTTTCCAAAATATTGCATGTGTTATTCATTGTTTATTTTAGTATGACCGAAATTCACTCGTGACTTGATTCCAATATGGTAGCTGTGTTTTCAATTTGAAAGAAGTAAACATTGCTAATTTTTTGGAGGGAGTAAACCAGAATATTTACTTTGTTGAAATTTCAAAGAAGCTAAAAAGACAAGGAATGCACCAAAGAGACCAACTTGTTTTTGTGGATTTGAAACCATGTAAGTTTTATAGTTTATAGAATAATATATTAACAATATAACTTAAACCAAAGTTTAAGTTATATTAACAAATACTTCCAGCTATATTATAACTAATTACGTTCAATATTTCTTGAGCTTTATACAAGGCTAAGAAAGTCTTTTTCATCTTTTTTCAGTTATTTCCAAATTGAACTCATATCCTAGACACTTATAAAGAGAAGTTTTGTAAGTAATTTTATATATTAACTATAAGTTTTTCTACAGGTCAGTATTTGGAGAAATTGGTCCAAGTGATTATTAGAAAGAGTTTGTTATAGGTTTGTATTATTTTTAATTAATTTAATATATTTTATATTAAAAAAATAACTAATTGTACATGGGTGTTTGAACATGCGTGTAATAATTTTTATAAATTATAAGATTTTTTATTATTAAAATAAAAAATAATTTAATTAATATTAGGGTTAGAGTAAGAACTAAGATAGGGCAAGAGGGCATAGTTTATACCAAAATTTTACAAAGAATTTTTTTTTTAAAGCCCATAAATTGTTTTTTAAGCAAAATTTTAAGATACAATTAATTTTTGTTTTTTTTCTTTATGTTTGTTGTACAAAAAATGATCTATATACTGCATTTTTTTATATATAAAATTATAATTAAAGCAATACAAATCTATACTGTTCTTGGGATCCTGTGATTGGATTTTGATGATTTAGGCTTGTTGAAATCGTCTTACTAAGATGAGCATTTTGGTAGTAAAATTATTCAAAACAGATTACTGGTTTAAAAAGTATTTAATTACCAATCTGGATAAGATTGGCACTATAGCTATATTATTACTATATATGAAATTGGTGATAAACAAATATATAAACAATATATTAGTAAATCTAATTATGACCCTTATGAAAAGTTTTTTTTGTACTAAGTAAATATTATTTTTTGATATAAATAAAGTTGTAGAACAGGTTCTTATGCATCTACTGGTAAAATTTTATTAAAATCGGACCTATAGATAAGAAGATATGAGTAAAAACGTCTTTAAAATTCTTTAAATCATATAAAATTTTTATATATACAGGCCTGTTTTAGATTTTTGTACTATGTTATTTATATATTTGTTTTGCCCCAATTCTAAATATAAAAATATTGCTGATCTTATCCGGATTGGCAATTAATATTTTTTTTTCTTTTAATAGTCTTGCTGGTATCACTTTCTTGGTGATTTATGATGACTATAGTTATAATTTTTATTTTCACTGATTGTAACCTAACTTCCCTTGGCTTGCTTTTACACTGCCCAGAAGCGACCTATCACATCGACTGCTAAAGTGGCCAGAAATCTTCACAATCAATTTTCGGGCTGGTTGTGCCATGAGTTTATGTAGTATCTCATAATATCCAGACTTAGGCCTCACATTACGTCTCATAACTTTAGTTATTCCAAATCGGAGTTCTGGCAAGCCCTCGTCGCCATAGCCTTGATTGCAGATCACTGCCCATTCTAGGAATTAAGTCCATCGATTAACATCCTGGGTCCCTGTATCTCGTGGTGTTTCAGTTCCTTAATTTAGTCTAGCCTAGCTGGCTTTTTTACAAATCGCCGCCACTTGGATTTGAACTGACAACTTTACGATTTGCAACCTTGGAGCATAACCGCTATGCTATCAGACCCAAAGTCAAAAGTATTTATATAATATTAAATTTTAAAAAATTTTTAAAATTTTAATAATTTTAGTCAATTAAAAACTATTTACTATTAGGACCTGATAATTTCTAACCCCTATCTACCTAAAAAATCAGGTGATAAGTGGCCCTCTCCTAATCAACTATCCAACTATTTAACTAATCAACTAACCAACTGATCGATTAAATTGGTCACATGATATACATAACTGCTAGTTAGTTGCAACTATAGTTTGCAACTAACTGATTGATAAAATTTTAATTAACTTGAAACACTATCTGTATAGTAGAGAAATTGGTTAGACCACTGTTAGACTAGTGTTAGACCTATATCTAACCAATTTTCTCACTATACAGGGCATTATCTTATTTACAGTACATTTTTTCATAATTCTGTGATTGGATTTATAGTTTTGGGCTTGTTGGAATCGTCTCAAAAAGACAAACATTTTAGCAGTAAAATAATTTAAAATGAACTAGTAGATCAAAAGTTATTTAGCTTTAAAGGTTTAAAAAAAATAAGCTTTACTTATAAATTCTAAAAATCAAAACATATACCAGTAGTAAGGATAGTATACTGATAGCAAATACAGTATTATGTAATATCTTTTTACTATATTCTATTCTTCTCTCTTCCATATAAAAGAAATTTGATTAGCTATTATAAATTATTATTTGATATAAAATATTAGAGGCCCTTTCTTTTTTCAAAAAAATATTACAATTAGAACTTCATAAATACAACCTCTATAAATACAATATTTCTCTAAATGCACAGTCTTGTTGTATTTCTACTATATATGCACTTTATCTCTCTAAATACAATATCTCCCTAAATGCAAATTCTTTTGCTGTACATAGTGCATTTATAAAGGGTTAACTGTGCACTCATTTGTAAAAAAGCTAGATTTTAGTCTAATATTGTTCTTAAATAGTAATATAGTTTTTATTACATCTAGTAAAGTTAGTACAAGGTTATAAAAAAAAAATATATATATAGTTATTTCATTTATTTGGAATTGCTTTTATAAATTTTAATTAAGGCCATGCAAAATTAATTATTTGGTTTTCATAACCCGGCTGGGTCAAAATTTGGAAACTTCTAAAAAAATTTTTTTATATGTTTTACAGCTGCTTTCATAAATTCTGGAACTGAAAAAATTGCTGATGGGTGAATCGATAAGTTTCTGAAGTCGGTTGTCATCAGCAATTTTTTCAGTTGTTCCAGAATTTATGAAAACAGCTGTAATAACCGGGTGGAATTTAAAATTATAATTTTATAAAATTTTATATAAGAGATTTAAAAAAAAAAGTCAGTCGGCCGGGTCTATTTAAAAGTTTCATGTTATGAAAACCAAGTAATTAAAATTGTATGGCCTAAGAAAGATATTTTGTTTTTTATACTTTTTTTGCAGATATCTATTAAAAAAAATTTTTTTTATTAGACACCAGAATTATGCACATTACTATAAAAATTCTTTTGTTCAGTAGCAATTAATATATTAATACAAATACATATCTTTTCTCAATAATATTGTATAAAACAGAGAGATAAGTTTTTGACCAAATATAATTATTTGGAAATAATATACTCATCAGAATATAAATTTATAATATATGCTTTACTAAAATAACTATTTGGTCAAAAAACATATATAGACTTTAATAGTAATGCATAAAACTCTATTTCTTTGTTTCTGATTGTAAAAACAACCTTTATATATACATTTAATTAATCTTAGAAAACCTTCATGTATAGAATTCAAAATTAAATCTATAGTATACAAATAAATTAACAATTCAGAATGCTCAAGAATATTTTGTTCAAAATTATCCTTGCTTTAAGAATACTGTATCATTTACAGTAATGCCCTTTAGATAAAGATAATATCTGATATTCGTATATCAATGGTTTATCAAATATGTGAATAGATTTTAAATCAATTTTAGCATTTCGAAAAGTTATAAAAACCCTTGACTTTCTTTTCTCAACCCTTCACTCTAACAAGTTGAAATGCAAAAATTATTATCTCAGCACTATAAATCAATATCAAAAGGTAAAAAACAAAATAAAAATAGGACAACCACATCTATTGATTGCAGTTTTTATCAAGGAGCCTTTAAATAATATTCAAAACAATGATGGAAAAAATAAGATAAAAGTTGATTACAATTACGATGTTATTTTCAATATTTTTGATTGATATTTATTTGAGCTCACAATAAGAAACATTTGAATGATTTGAAAGGATCAATTGATGTAATATTATACTCATAATTATTAATTTGAATGTGAAAATGTGAATTGAAAGTATTGTGAATTTTCTTAACCTATTTATATAAAAAAATACTATGTATTTATACAATCACAAGAATATCTGTTTATTCAACAGAGAAGTATTAAGAACATATTTTTGTGTGAAACCCGTGTTAAGAGGGGTATCATCAGGAACCAGGATGCTAAAATCAACCTCACGGATTCTAAAATCGAACAACTCATGTTTGAATTAATAGATTTAGCGTTGCAAGGTAGCATTTTATCTTGAACAAACTCCACTTAAAATCAAATAATTCTATTGACAAGTAAATCTCTTCTGTGAATCCATGATGCAACAGTAAAAATTGATAAACATTTCGGGTAGAGATAAGTACTATTAACTTGAAAATCATGATGAAAGAAGACATCATGTAGAAGGTTCTGTAATTTGGCGTAATTACTTAAGAATATAGAGCCAGGATTGATATATGAGCACATTCGGTCTAATTTAGTACTTAAATTGGCCAGATCATAATTTCTGAAATTAACTAATCAGATTACTTTAAACTATATTTTATTTGTCTATTGACTTTGATTAGACATCATCTATTGACTTGTATATTGTCTATTCACAACCCTACCCTCCACTGATAGGAAGTTTCCTTCTCTAACAAATATTTTTTGTTAAGTTGGTATTAAATAATCACTGAACTTATATATATGTGATTTAGAATTGTATTATTTACTTTTTGAATTAATGGATTTATTCGTTACAGCTTTAAATCCTCACGGCTAATAATATAATGATTTAATGATTTAATAAAATCTTTTTTTTTTTTTTTAAAAAAAAAAAAAACCTATAATAAATAAATAAATAAATAAAATTTAATTATCAGATATTAACTTAGGACACAATGCTATATATTTACCTAGGTAGATAGGTAGATAATACTTCGCTTGTTATTTAATGGTGAGCTTCGTTTTCATGATGTCCATTATGTCCATGATGTTCCCAAGGATGTCTTAAACCCTAAGTGAAATATATTAACAATCGGTTTTATCAAATGTATTGAAGGAAAATAAGCCTACCAAAAGTACAGGCCCGTCTTTTTTTCCACGATATAGCATCCCTATTAAATTTAGAACACTTATTAACTTTACTTTATTATCAGCTATGATAATTATCATTTACTTACAGAATAACATTGACCCTCCTAATAATTTACTCACAAAGACATAACCTCTTCCTGGTTGAGGGAAGCCATGGGGACCTAATGCTCCTGCCATTTATTTTAAAGTCTAATAAAGTGTGTATTGAATTTTAAGATTGAGAACCAAATTTAATCGAAATTGTCACACGGTTGATCCAGAAACCGGTGTAACGCAGAAACCACATACCGGTATCGATAGTATATAACGCATAATAATTTTTTTCAGATTTAACTCAATAAATAAAGTGCGTTTTTTTTTCATTATTTAATTCAGGATTAATATCTAAATTATAACTTATGGCCAGTCGCTTACAAAATTTCGTAAAAATATTTATTCCTAATAATAGTATAAAATTGAATTATAAACCATTTCGACTTCGGACAAGCCCTATTTCACGAGTATTGCGAAAAAGAAATAATATTATTTTAAACCAAAAAATGCCCAAAACAAAACCAGGTTATTACGCAGTTCGTATCGGTCGCAAGCCTGGAATCTATAAAACTTGGTTAACATTACTTCATGTTATATATTCATTACTATCAATATATTCAAGTCTAATACTCTGTGATTTACCATTTCGTTGGATTTTTAGGGAAGAATGTCAAGATCAAATTAATAAATATCCTAATTCTAGGTATAAAAAGTTCTCTACATTAAAAGAAGCACAGGATTTTATATCTGGTGTTGACAATAAGGAAAAAAAACAAGAATTATCTAGTTTTGATAATAATGAAAAAGAACAAAGATTATCTATTGATACAAATGAAAAAGAACAAGAATTAGGTGAATTCATCAATTCATGACGTAGTTGGCGATTTTGAAGGCTCTTGTAAAAGAAAAAAAAAAAGTATTTCATCTCTTAAATTAATTTGTTCAATCTACTCCATTATTTTATATACCATCAGTATCGTCTCAAGCGTCTCAAGATTTAGACATTGTAAGTAATTCGGTATGTAACTATACTAAGTCCATGAATTTATATTTATTCGAGATGTATATATATATATATATGATGCCAAGGCTTCAAGGCTTGTGGTATGGACTGATGGGTGTTCGCTCAGTAACGGTAGAGATGGGGCACGTGCTGGTGTAGGCGTATTCTGGGGTGATAATCATCCGAGGTATATAATAGGTTTGGATACATAATTAGTTTATACCAGTACGATCACACAATGTGTAACTTGAAACGTGAAAGGGTGTAGCAAATAGTGTAAAGTCAGAGATCGAGAATAGATTTGAAGATAATACTAGAATAATTTGAAGACGGATTGAAAAGATGTGAATAAGGTGTTAAAAGCAATGAGTAGTGCGATCATGACGAATAAAATGGACAGAAATAAAGAGGAGAATAAAAAAGGAGGGTGGTAGTTAGGAACTGTGGAACTTACAAGACAAACTACGGGGAAAATTAATGATTTACCTTTGGATTCATTAATTTATTTTATTTGCAGTAAAGTTTTTAGTGAATATAATTAGTGTATTTAAAAATAAGGTATTTGTTTATTATTGCACTATAATTTTAATTTATTCAACAAGTATAGATATCTTTTATAATCAGTATATCTAAATAGGCTATTTAAATATGGTGGTTTGAAATGTGATCGTATTGGTTCTGCGCAGCTATTCTTATAATTAAATAATGATATTTGATATCATTCAGAACTGATAAATTCTAACATGAACTATTTTTAATGGTAATATTCATAAATCAGGAATCTATCAGAAAGATTACCAGGTGATAAACAAACAAATAACAGGGCCGAAATAACGGTGAATTTATATGATTTCTGTTTCTGTTTCTGTTCTGCTTTTTTTATTTATTTATTTATTTATTTATTTTTTATTTTTTTTATGATTTTATCTATGCTTACAAATATTATTAATACGTTTCTCTAGGCCGTCATTAGGGCTTTAGAGACATGCCCTGATCGTGAACTTCCGTTAGAAATAAAGACAGATAGCAAATATACTATAAATGGTAAACGCATCCATGTCTATACATTGATATAATATATATTAATTTATTCTATTTTAGCATATGAATCCTGGATGCCTAACTGGATTAAAAATAATTGGAAGACAAAGGGTAATAAACCGGTGGAAAATAAGGATTTATTTGTTCGTTTGTCGGAATTAATTAAGGCAAGACCTGGAAAAGTCTCCTTCGTAATTATTATTATTAATTTTTTTTTTTATCATTTTAAAGTTTAATGCATACAGTTTATATAATTCATTAAAATAATTGATATTTTTATTTTAAAGACATACGTCCCGGGACATGTTGGCATTCCAGGTAACGAAGCGGCAGATCGATTGGCTAATCTAGGTGCATTAAAAGAGTATGTTGAAACTGTTGAAATCACGAAACAAAACGTTCAAAATTCACTAATGAATTTTACTGAAGATGATCTTTTTTCATCGGAAGAATTAGCTGCAATTGCGGCTGAAATCCATTCATCACGCTAATCATTAGTGTGAATTACCAAATTTTGTAACATAAAATCTGATAATAAAAAGTTGAAATTTTGATTATCTAATAGGATTTGCAGATCTAATAAATGTTTTTGGTACTAGCGCTAATGTGGAAATATGCAGACATTCAATTTAACTTGATTATCAAATTACGAATTGTACAACGTAAAACATTACTTGTGTAGTGAAGTTTCAAACAAATAGCAATAAATATATGGAGGGAGTCAATAGAAAAGGGTCGAATTTTTTCTAATAAAAGGTTTTCAAACTTAAAATATTTCAAAAACAAACCAAAAGTTTTTTTATTTTAATTCTATATTGATATAGAATAAAATAATTTTATTAACAAATTTGATTTAGTAGTTGTTGAGATATTTTAATTTAAATTTATGACTTTCTCCATATACTAGGAATCGGGAACCGATGTAAGTCTGGAGCATAAATAAATTAATAATAAAATAAGTTTATTTTTTATTTATTAATATAATTTATTTCATACCTTTTTATTTTATTAAAATTTTTAATTTAATTATATACAATTACTTTTTAAATACTTAATATGTTTAATTTATTATAAAATGATCAATTACAATATTATAATATCAAAGACCTATATGCCCAATACTAATAATGTACTTAGCAAAAAAAAAAACCAAATAATTTCTACATATGCACAAAACTATTTAAAGTATTTCATTATATAAATATAATCTATATCCAAATTTGATAATTGACTTGCACACTGGAATTACTATAAATCTCTTCTGATCTCATTCTACTTATAGTATTACTCAAAAAAAAAAAAAAAAAAAACTAAAAACTCAAAAAACAATTATAATAACCTATTAACAGTACTAAAATAGTGAGTTATATCTATAAAAGCTTCAACAATAACAATAATACTAACTTGGAATTAAAAATAATTAGTTTAAGCTAAAAAAAAAAAAAAAAAAACAAATAAGAAAACCTATTTAGTTTATATAAAACTTTTAAAAATAGCAATAATACTGTACTAGAGTAATCAAATAATATAGTATTAAAATAACATATTTTGCATTCTAATAAATTAAATCATATGATATAAAAAACTTTTTCTAATAATCATTTGGACCAACTTTTTCAAAACAACTGAACTATAAAAAACCTTTAATTACTGATCCGGATAAGATCAGCACTATTTTTATATTAGAATTTGAAGGAAATTACTATGTTTTTCATTATATGCTAAAATCTAACAACCATAACTATAAAAGTAATTTTTTTATTAAGTTAACATAGTGTATTAACTTGGCAAAAAAAATTATTAATCAATAATTGATCTGAAAAAAATTTTTTTCATTGATCAAAAATCAATGATACATGCTTGATCAAGTATGATTGATCAAGCATGTAATTTATGAGCTCAAATAGATATAATCAATCAATTATTAAGTCAATCATTGATCAATTATATTATATTTACCAGTTAAAAATATTATATTAAAAATAATGTCATGCAACCTTATAAAATTAAATCTTTTCTTGAAATTGTATCTGCATAATATGATCTGATAAAAGGCTAACACGATATTAATAATAACAACATTTTCATCAAAATTTTTAGTCATATGGAACATTAATATTAGATATTTAGATTAGAAATTAAATAATATTTCGGGTGAAATCATATTAAAAAATTTTTAATCAAACAATATAATACTTATTTGATCAATCAGCATCATCAATCATTGATTGACCTATTGTTGCTCGAGCCTATAATTAGTGCTCAATTATTGACCTAAATCAATCAATGATCGAGCATAATATAATCGAGTCAATTCACTAAGTTAACAGCACAAGTCAATTAATTGAAAGTTGTTGAGCTCACTGAGATGCATCTAATAGTGGTTAGATCATTCAAATTGGCCTAGTGTTTGTTGAGATATCACTAAAAAATGATTGGCCAACTATATAAAATTTCTAGTTTGTTTACATAGAATTTTATATAGTCAGTCAATCATTTTTTAGCGATATCTCAGCATATACTAGGCCAATTTGAATGATCTAACCACCTTTAGATGCGTCTTAGTGAGCTCTACAACTTTCAATTAATTGACTTGTATGTTAATAGTGCTGATCTTATCCGGATTATCAATTAAATAATATACAGCCTTTTACTATAAAACTTCTTTTGGAGTATTTGAAAATAAGAGTTCTCTCTAAGGCAATTAAAAAAGAAATGAAAAAGAAGTTATTGATTAGGGCTTCCTGAAGTAAAATACAAAAACTATTGAACAGTAGTTGGTCACAGAGTAATCATAAGTTTTGGTCATTAAACTTAAATAATAGTTTGAGTCTTAATAGAAGTTGTATATTTCTCTACTGGCTACAAATCTTACATAGTTTCAAAACTACAAAAACAAGTTGGACCACTTATCTAGTACTTTCCTCATCCCTTTGACTTCTTGAAATTTTGACAAAATGGGTATTTTAGTTTATCTCTTTTAAAAGATCAATATTGTTTACTACTTTTTCAAATTGGAAATATGGCTACCATATTGGACTAGAAATATGGCTATCATATTGGACTAGAAATATGGCTATCATATTGGACCAAGTCACAAGTAAAGTTCAGGACATGTGATAGTTTGGAAAAAAAGATGACTTGAAATTTCTTTCTAGAACATTCTCTTAGCCATAGTTTTCTTTTATTTGTTTTGATTTATAAGCTTTTTTTTATATTTTTTGCTATATATATAATACTTGGCAGAATGTTTTAAGCGTAGTATTATATAATTTTTAAGTTTTGTACAAGCAAAAATAGTGCTGTTATTTAGTCTTTTTTGTTCAAGTAAAAATAGTACTGTTATTTTAGTCTTTTTTTCTTTCTTTTCAGTTTTACTTTATTTTTTTTACTTTGGTATTTGTTTAAGTAGTTAAGGTTATTATCTCTTTTATTTAACTTTTTTATTTCTATACTTTTGTTTTTTTTTAAAAAATTCCTTTTCTCAAAAAGCTAGAAGAAGAAAGTTTAAAAATTAGGCTGTTCAATAATACTTTTTAGTTTGTAGTATCAAATTAGTATAGTATACCACATTTTGTATTCTTAAAAAACAAAATTAGGGTAATATATGGACTTACAATATTAAAATTATATAGTTTTTGAAATTTAAAATATTTTAATAAAGAGGCCTATGAGAATGCTTAAGAAAAAATAAATAAAAAATAAAATTAAATTTATAAAATAAAAAAAATTGATTTAAACTAAAAAAAAAATAAAAAAAATAAAAAACTATTGTATTTTCTTACAAGATTCTAGTTCTAATCCCTATTATTCAATATTTTAACAAAATAAAGCTAAAAGATATAAGGTTATAGGACCTATTGTTAGAAATGACCCTATTGTTGGAAATTTTTTATTTTTGTCACAACACACTATAAAACATAATTTTTTTTAAGCAAGTCATGTAAATACAAATATATAAGCTAGAATATTTCATGTTGCTAAAATTAACCATTTGTATAACCATAGAACCATATTTACCACTCTAGTAACGTTTGAAACAATTACAAAAGACATATGTGCTAATTTACAAATTTGATAATAAGATTTAATTTACTGATCCGTTTTAGATGATTTTGCTACCAAAATGTTTGTCTCAATAAGACGATTCTAAAAAGCACAAAATTATCAAAATCTGATTATAGGATCCCAAGATCGTCATGATTTTGTACTATTTTATTAGTAAATATATTACATAATTTAAAATTACTAATAAAATAGTACAAAATAGTGACGATCTTGGGTTCCTGTGATCGGATTTTAACAATTTTGGGATTGTTAGAATCGTCTTATTGAGATGAACATTTTGGTAGCAAAATCATCCAAAATGGATTAGTGGATCAAAACCTATCATTAAATTTTGTAAATTAGCTTATATAAAATACAAGATAAAGTAAATATTAAACAAAAAAACTTAAGAAATAAGAGCAAAAAAAGAATAGAGAGCAGCAAAAAAAAAACAAAAAAGGAAAAAACATAAAAATAATAAAATAAAAAAAATTTTAAATTTCTAAAATTTTTTAGAATAATTATATTAGATTTCTAACAATAAAAGCCAGTGGTCAAATTTTAACCAAATTTTACAAAGTTTTAAGCTTATTATAAAAAAATTTTTTTATATATGAATTAATACAATTTATATATTATTAAATAATAGATATATTATAAATTATATATATAAAATTTTATAAAAATATATTAACATTTAAAAAAATTTTAAATGTAACTAAAAAAAGTTTCTAAGAATAGGTACCATTACCTTATTAGAAACTACTTTAAAATAAAAAAAATAATAGTAAAAAAAAAACTCAAACAATATTAACCAGTGTCTGAAATTCAATTTTTAAATTAGTTGCAGACTGCAACTAATAAATTAGTTGCAGGCTGCAACTAAATAAAAAAAAATAATTGCGGATTATAAGAATTTATAAAAATTTAGTAGTGCATAAGCATTTAATCAAAATTTATAAGTAAAATTTGCAAATTTATGTGCAGAATTTGTATATGCACTTCAGATTTTGGTTGCGAAAATTTAAAATTTGTTGCAGTTTGCAGACTCTGCAACCCAATTTCAGACACTAATATTAACAAAATATAGTACAGTCAACTCTTTCTAATCTGAACTACCGGGACTGCTTTTTTTTTTACTATGTAAAAATTTGGAAAAGTTCAGTTTTCAAAAAATTATATATAGTTTATCCGAACTTTATAATAAAATTTACAAATGTTTTAAGAGATTTTGTTCGGTTTAGAGAGAGTTTAATAGTGTTTGGTTTAGAGAGGTTCGGTTTAGAGAGAGGCAACTGTATATATAAACTAATTTAAGAAAAATATTAAAAAAAATTCCAAGATAGTGTTATTACTTGAACTAGACCTGAACTCAGACTAGACTGGACTGGACCAGACTTGGACTCAGACTGGATAAGGCTAGCCATGTTTGCCAAACAGTTCAGACAGTTATATTACTCAAGTTATACAGATCTACATATATATAAAGATACAATTTTTTTTGTATATACTATTTTTCTTTCTCTCACTTGTTAGTTCTATTGTTTTTAAGTATCATCACTAGAGGTCTGACTTAATGAATAATATATTTGAATATTCACTGAATATTCGAATATTCAAATATATAATTTGTTTACTGAATGAATATTCAAATATTTAAAATTTTACTGAATATATTTATTAAATATTTATTAAATATATATATAATTTTATAATTTTATATATTTTATTTTTTAATAATTTATTTGCAATTTTATGGCTAATTTAAATGAGATATTTATATAATTTTTTAAAATTGAAATATATTTAATATTCAATAAATATTCAGTGAATATTTGAATATTCTTTTAAAATTTTTAAATAAATATTCAAATACTAAAAAATTGAATAAATAATATTCAAATTCTTATTTTTTGAACAAGTTAGACCTTTAGTCATCACTTGTAGATGCTGTTATTGTAGGTGCTGTCACTTGTAAGTGCTATTATAAATATTGTCTTGTATTTTTTTCAAAAAGCTTTTGCTTGTAATGTCTCATTACTTGTGATGTTATTGTTTATCAGTGTTGCTATTTGTAGGTTTGTTGTATTTACTAGTACCTTTGTTGTTGATATTAACATTTTATCTCTATTACATTTCTTATACTAATATTTTTATGTTGGTGCTCCTCAAATTCAAATCAAATATTGGGTCAATTTGAATTTGATCAAATCAAATTGACCCTGATTTGAATTTGATTTGATTCAAATATTTGAATTTGAATTTGATTTGAATTTGAATTTTTAATAGTAATTTTCAAATAAAATCAAATATTTGTTAAATCAAATCAAATTTGGCCATATTTGAATTTGATCAAATCAAATATAGTCAAATTTGAAT